>LPNX010244489.1:409055-474483 GCA_001517045.1 Pseudotsuga menziesii
GCTATGTACCAAAAATAAAATAAAAAATTGGATGCCTCTCGATGCTTGATAGGTTCATGCTTAGGATGGATCTATGTTGGTTTATATATACATCTCATCCATCTTACCAACTTTATATTCTTCTCATGTCTACATTTTAATCATTCACGGAGATACCTTAGTCTTCCAAACATTTTATGCTTCTCATATTTACATATACCTTAATTTTTCCAACATTATATTATTCTCATATTTATATTTTAATCATCACTCAGATACCTTAATCTTACCCACATTATATTCTTCCCATGTCTACATTTTAATCATTCCCCAACTACCTTAACATTCCAACTATTGAAGTGCCTTGTTAACTCATTAATTCCTTTAATGTATCTTCATGAATGCCACGTTAACTTCCTACATTAACTTCTCCTTTCGATTTAGTTATTTTTCTTACATCAAAAATTCTCTTTTCAATTTAGTTAGTGTTCTTACATCAACTTCTCCTTGAAAACAATACAATGTATTTTTGTGTTAATTTTACATCATTATTGAAGTCATTTCTTTACAACGTTTTTGGTCCTTTAAAAAAATTATATGTTGTTTATATTTGCCTATTCTTGTAGCCTATGCAAGTGAAACAATGTGGAATGTTTCTTGATCAAAATATAATGAAAAAAATTGACACATACACAATACACAAAGATTTACCCTGGAAACTCTTAACTTGAAAAACCAACCAAACTTAGAGCTGCACCTCTATCTTCTTCATTGTATTAATTGGAATATTCATAATAATAATAATATTATATATTTATATATATATATATATAAGTATTTCACAACAACCCCTCCTCCCACCCACCCAAGAAACCCTCATCTAGAAAAATCCCAATGGTAATATGTAAGTATCAAAGTTTTGACTTGACAATTACTTTGACAAAATATATGACATATGATTAGATAACTACTTTAAAAATAGGTAGATAATGTTGGTTCCATGAAAGATAAGGAACCAACAATAATTGTAAGAGGAAAAGTCCAAGGAAGAGGCACCAACACAAAAGAAGAGGAATGCTCAAAGAACTCAAATAATGGGAAAATTCCTCTATTGTGCCCCATTAAATCGAGGAGGTAATTTAGAGGGAAAAGGTAAGAAAATGTAGGGTGAAGTGTCAAAACTTAGAGGGAAAGAAAAAGGAAATATTGAGGAAGGAGTTCCTAATGGAGATCAACATAGAGGAAGAATTATAAAGGGGATTCCAAAAATGACTTTGTAGAAGAGTTCATGAATAAATCACCAAGGATTCTATGAACAAGACATTATAGAAACATATCTATGAATTTAAACTAAAAGAACATAGAAAGAAAAAGACAAGGACCTCCATCCTCAAACAAGAATACCTAGAAGCATGGATCAATCCCATAATTCCACTTATGATGAAATTAGTATAGAATATAAATACCATTTATTTTGTATTGTACCAACTTGGAGATTTGGAACACTAACTCAGACCAACTTAGCAAACAATGAAATAGGTAATTGAAACTAGGATTTTTATCAGAAACTGAAGTGAATTGTTTACTATGAGAGGATGAGAGCAATGAAATATCATTCACTAGACTCTTTAGGTTCGATCTAGCAATTTTGAGAAGGTTTTGAGAATATTCAATAGGAAAACTAGTGAAAAAGGTTTATAAGACTACTCAAATAGTCTGACTTCAGGATGACTCAAACAATGCCAGGATGGATCAAATTATGAAACTTGGAAATGGAATTTGTTCATTGTCTTTTTAATGAATATGAACAAGTGGGATAATCAAATTTGGAACTGTCTTGATGTTTTTCCGACTTTAACACAGAGACTAGCTCAAATTTCAAGGCAATCTAGACTAGGTGTGCACACAGGGCAGAAAAAACATATTTTATTCATTGCAGCAAGTAAGTAAAATATTAGAGGCATGATGTTACATCAAGGTAATCCTTCAAAGGCTTAATTACATCTGAAATTTATGAGAGAGAAAAATAGAATAATCCTCCTTGAGGAAAGACTGAGAATCATGAAGAATAGGACTAAAAGGCTTCTTCAATCCCTATAATTAGATATAAATTCACCAGATATTATCACAGTACCTACAATAAAATCAATGATGGATACTAGATTTATTAATCCCCGCAATGGAAGCAGGGGAACATATCCTGGCTCGGACTAGGGCACATCTCGTAAGTCTTGAGGCAAATAACTCTCAATTCATTTCTCAAACTGTCCAAAGATGGGATAGGGGTGCACACTCTTCATTTTATATACTAGATTATGGATTGGTGAGCAAGTTAAAGAGGCTAATTCACCCTCATGGATGGATAATTTTTCCTTAATTTCATGCTTTACCTTTTTTTCCTTCATGCTTTAGATTTTACTGCTTTGCTTTGCTTTTGTTCTGTTTTTCACTTCCTTTTCCTGATTTTCTGTATTTATCTTGCTTTTGCTTTCTTGCCTTACCTTTTCTTTCCTTTTCTCTGTTTTTCACTGCTTGTTTCTATTTTTCCAGCCTTTTCTACTTTATCCTGCTTTATCTACTTTCTACTTTATCTTGCTTTACTCTGCTCTACTTCCTTGGCATTCTTTCTATTTTATTCCAGCTTTCACAGCTTTATTCTCTTTTTCTGCTTTGAGCCATATTTTTTTTTTAGTCTTTCTTTCCCAGTTTTCTTTCCTTAATTTTTTTATTCATTCATTCCTCAACTTCCTTAATTTTATCTTTTCTTGGATATCCTTCTTATGCAAGATAAATTTGGTCAATTTCCCTACATTGTTCCCTTGAGGATTATTTCCTTTTTATTTTCATCAATGAAATAATAATTTATGAATATAACCACTAATAAATTTCTCATAAAACTTTATTCAATGATTTTAACCTATCCTAATTAATTAATACTTTGGAGCCTTCAAAATTAATCCCAATACAATCAATTTATTCTCCTCAACCCAAGGGACTTGTTGGGTTAGGAACTCAAACCTTGAATTACTCATGAGGGTACATGATATTCCTCCCCTCCCAAGATTGCTTATCCTCAAGAAAATTCAAACTAGGATGTTGTAATATGTCTTCTCCTTCCCAAGTAGCATCCTCACTAGGCAGTCCTTCCCATTGCACCAAATACTCCTAATGATTATGCTTCTCAAATTATTTTCTCTAACCTCCAATATCTTATTTGGAACTAACACCAAGTGTCCTTCATCATCTAAGGCAGTAACTATTTCTAAACTTCCACTTCTTCTATATTTCCTTCTTCAAAGAAGACACATGGAATACATTGTGAATCTTACCTCCTCGAGGTAATTCTATGTCATATGCCACCACACCAATATTCTTAAAACCTTTCTATGGCCCATAGAATCTTGGCTGTCACTTATCAGACCCTTTAGACTTTATAGAAGACTATATATAGGGTTTCAACCTCAAATAAACCATATCTCCTTCTTGGAAGGTTCACTCCACTCTTTGTGTGTCTGTAAACAATTTATGTCGGTTTTGTGTTGTCAACAAGTTGTCTTTGAGAGCTCTGAGTATGTATTGACTCTCTTGGATCCAATCCTTTTCCTTCTATGTCTTACAATCACCAACTACGAGATCAAAAAATTAGGCTCGTCATAACTATAAAGATCCTTGAATGGTGACATTCTAATGGAAAGAGGGAAAGTATAATAGAATTCACTCAGATGAATCCAAGTTGTCCATGACTTTTGTTGCTCGATGAAATAGTTTATCAGGTACCCTTCAAGATACTGGTTCAATCTCTCTATTTTTTCATCAATCTATGGATGGTATCTTGTACTCGTGTTCAAACTTGTCCCCACTAACTTGAACAGATCTTTCCAAAAATTGCTAGTAAACTAATTATTATCCCAAACACTGATGATAGACATTGGCATTCCGTGAAGTTTGAATACTTATTTAATGAAAATTTCATCCATTTGGTTGGCTTCAATAGTGGTGGTAACTACAAATAAATATGCATATTTGGTCATAATATCAACCATAACAAAAATACTATATTTACCTTGTATTTTAAAGACTTTGGTTATGAAATCCATTGACACACTTTCCCATTTATGCTCTGGAATAGGAAGAGGTTCTAGGAGTCTTGCTAGATGTGTATTCTCTAATTTGTTTTGTTGACATGATGAACATGCTCTTACATACTCCATAACTTATTTCTCCAATCCCTTCCAAGGGAACTTTTCCCTCACCTTGCTATATGCCTTCACAAATCTCAGATGTCTAGCTAGGGGCGCATCATGGGAAGCTTCTAGGATATTCTTCTTTAATGATGATTCTAGAACTAAAAATATTCTATCCTTATGATAGATGATACCATTAAGGACCTTGAAATCATCATCATGAATTATTCCATCAAATAGATCACAAGAAAACTGATTATTTGCATATTCAACTCCTAACTATGCTTTCTAGTCATCATAAAACTTCATCAAAGCAAGTATTGGTTTTCTAGAGAGGCCATCAGATATAAAATTCATCTTACCCTTCTTGTACTCAATTTCAAAGTTGAATGCTTGTATCTTACTTAAATTCTTGATCACTTGGAAGAATCTGTCATTCCAAATGATGTCAAGATCCCTACCGCTCCCACCTGGTGGACAGTGGGGTGACATCGGTAAGAAGTAAGAAATCCTAAATGAAAATAGTGTTTTTATGTTTTTTAATGTTTTATATTTATTATGTTAAGTAACAAGATCTGAATATTTTCATGCAAACATTGGAGCAGCACGACCTGGGGGAGCTTCCCCATTGGATAAACGAGTTGGATCCCGCTTCGTACCATAGGGTGACGATGTGACCGAGGAGTTAGAGGAAAACCTGGAGAGGTTGACCCTAGAAATCCCTAATGCTTCCATTGATGACCTCCCTCTGAGGTATCAGAGACCTACAGCAAGAGTACCGGGTCGGTTTAGTAGACTACTACATAGAGTAGCCCGGGAAGTGATGTGCTACCACGAGCATCACTAGACTATGTATGCATGATGTATCTACTGAAAGCTTATAGCTTCAGGATTTTGTATGGTGATTTTTACCTGAAATCCTACATGCTTCAGATGAGGTCTCGTGACCTATTTTTTGTAAACATGTTCACACACACACACACACACACACACACACACACACACACACACACACACACACATATATATATATATATATATATACAGACTTTTACCTGGTGTTTATATGTCTCAAATGGTGGATGTATTTTATATGAGTTTTATGTGTCTTTAATTGTTTATTTACAATGAACCATGTTTGATTTTAATGTCATGAATTGGAAATATGCCAATCTAAGATGTAATTAGCTAATGAGTCAGTAACTACATTATGTTCCCTAGGGATATTCCTATAGGTGATGGTTTTGAATGACCTTTCTAACAAGCACACCCTCCAGAAGAGGCGGAGAAGCACATGGTTTAAGTGACAAACCACAAGTTGTGAGTCCATCAAGACTACCAGATTGTGAACATATTGGGAGGCAGCTTCAGTCAGAATACCTATGACTGCTTGATACTCAGCGATGTTTTTGGTAGTGGTACCAATACAAACCGCTCTTGAACTGACCAAATCTTCAGCTGGGGAATAAAGGACCCAAGCAGCTGAGGCAAGATTCAAGGCGTGGCGGCAAGCACCATTAGTGAAGCCATAGAAATCCATCTGCATGACCAAATCATGGTATAAATAGATGTGGACACTAAACTCAAAACCATAATGAAATTAATAAAAACACACTGAAAGTCAAGAAATATACATATATACAAGATACTATCCAAGAAAGACCTAGGCATAGTACCTATTCAAGTACAACCCATTGCGAGGTTTCCCTAAAGGGATTCCATTGTAGTCAATGAGCTCATAGGCCCCTTTCTCTAAAACTTTAGAAATGAAGAAAGGACCATACCACATGGACTCAAACTTTCCTTTCCCTAGTTTGTCATATCTCTGGTCGTAAGTCAAAAATAGGTCACCCTCATTAAAGGCACGAGGTTGGATGGATTTATCATACTGCACCTTGACGTGTTTCTTATGTGCCTCATTATCCAAGGCATCATCTCTTCAAGTTTCCTCAAGGTTGTTCAAGTACAAAAATCTCTCTTCCTCTACAGAAGTCTCTGGGAGAAGTTCCACGGCAAGTTTTAAGGATGGAATCCGACATTGAATCGATAAGATAGCTTCAAGTCCATAGACAAGATAGGAAGGTGTGAAACCAGTAGTTGTTTTAACCGAAGTCCTATAAGCCCAAAGAGCAGAGACAAGGATGTGGTGCAAGTTGGATTTATGATCTCCAACCATCTGATGAAGCATAGTTTTCAAAACTTTGTTAATGGCCTCTACCTGACCATTAGCTTGTAAATAATATGGCGTAGAGTTTTCGTGGCAAAAACCTATCTTGGCACTTAGTTCCTCCATCACTTGATTATGGAAATGTGATCCGTGATCAGTAACAATGGACTGTGGGACTCCAAATCTAGCTATGATATGATTGAACAAGAAGAGAGCAGCAGTCTTACCATATTCCGCATATGTAGGCATGGCCTAAACCCATTTTGTAAAATAGTCAATGGCTACGATGATGTAACCATGCCCCCTGGCAGAGGTAGGCTTACAATGCATATAATCAATCCCCCATTTGGAAAATGGGCCAACGACAATGACGGGGAGTAGCGGAGTAGGATGTGAGCGCTTTTTGGGATAAAAATGTTGAGAAGGTGGGCATTTCTTAACAGCCTCATTACAGTCTTTAAAGACTGAAGGCCAGAAATAGCCAGCGCGAAGGATTTTCTGGGCTGTAGCCATCTCAGATAAATGACCACCACATGCTCCAAAGTGGCAATTATTCAACACATGTTCAGCTTCCTCATGGGTGAGGCATCACCGGAGAATAGAATCAATCCCACGTCTATACAAGGTATCATTCAGGATGAGGTAGTATTTCATGTGGTGACAAATATGGTGGTGATCATCACGGGATAGATTTGGCATAAATCTTTGTGTGTGGAGATAAATAAGCACATCTCCATAACATGGGTCAGTAGTGATTATCAGGAACAAGAATTCATCAGGAAATGAATCACTGGGCTCAGATTCCATTGAAGCAGAGGGAAGATCACACATGAGCTCAGCAAAGACCAAGGATTTCTTTGATGTGGCTTTGGCAAATTCCAAATCAAACTCCTGTAGTATGACTATCCATCGGGAGTACTTTCCCCCAAGCACCTAACGAGTCAGGATGTAATACATAGGGTTCTAGTCTGCCAATACAGTTGTTATGTAGAGAAAAATGTAGTGCCGAAATTTTTGTACAGCAATGACCATGGCCAATGCTAACTTCTCCACACGTGAATATCGGGTTTCAAAATCCATAAGATTCTTACTAGCATCGTAAATCATGTGCTACTGACTGTTGGGATTTTCCTGTACCAAAACCATAGCGATGGTAATAGCGGAGGCAACAATATATAAGAGAAAGTCCTTTGAATAATATGGGTATTGTATCATGGGTGAATGAGTCAGAGCATGTTTGAGATTATGAAAGGTGCGTTGGGCTTGGTCATCCCAGAAGAAAGGAGTGTCCTTCTTGAGGAGACGCATATAACCATGCATTTTCTCTGCAAAATTACAAACGAAACGACGGAGAAATTTTTCCTTCCCTTGCAAACTTTGGAGTTCGAGAATATTGGTTGGGGCTGGTAGAGCTAAAATGGCAGCAATTTTTAAAGGGTCTATCCGGATGCCATCCTTAGAGACCACAAAACCTAACAGACGTCCCGTCTCAATGCAAAAAACACATTTATGTGGGTTGATCCGTATATTATAATGATAGCATCTCATGAAAATATATCTAAGATGAACAGGGTGGTCCTCCCGTCATTGTGAATGAGTAGGGAGGTCGTCAAGGTATGGTTCAACAATATGTTTAATATCGTGAAACGCATAGGACCTCGCACGCTGGAAAGTGGCTCGAACATTTTTCAATCCAAAAGGTAACTTCCTATACGCAAACGTTCCCCATGGACAAATGAATGTCGTATTGTGCTGATCGGTGGGTAATATCTCAATCTTATTATAGCCAGAAAATCCATCCACAAATGAGAAGATGACACTTCCAACACAGTTGTCGATAATCTGATCGATATGTGGAGTAGGAAAGTTTTCCTTGGGACAAGCTTTATTCAAGTCTCTAAAATAGATACAAACTCTAATGGTGCCCTGCTTTTTATTGACATGGACAACGTTCAATACGCATACTGTCAGGGGTATGGGATAAATAAACCCAGCTTTGAGAAGTTTCTCTATCTCAGCTTTAATAGTTGCAGCCTTCTCTGGATGGACTTGCCTTAGTTTTTTCCTGATAGGTTTAGCCGTGGGATAGGTTTTAATTTCATGGACCACAATGGATGTGTCTATCCCCAACATTTCTTCATAAGACCAGGCAAAAATATCATAGAATTATTTGAAAAGTCCGTTGTATGCTTCAGATTCGTCTATCGAGCAGTTTTGCCCAACGTGAACATGCTCGATGGTACCAGGCTTGGCTGATATGTCAATTGGATTTTTCTGAGTAATGTTGCAAAGGTTTCCTTTAGAATTTGTGTCTTGCAACAATATAGGACTTTGAGGTGCTTTGACAATATCAGTGGAAAACAAGGATGCAAAGTCATGGTTAATCGAACTGGTGTTGGGGAGGAACAAGGATCTATGATAATGATCCTCCTAGATGGACTTAGTTGTATTCATAATATTCATAATGGACTCGTCGGAAGGAAAATTCTCGGAGAGATAATCCAGAACAGGAATATATGGTCCTAACTAGTAAGGAAGGTGGTAAGGATCCGAAGCCACCAGATGAACGTCATCGGTGTGATCATCAGAAAGGGTTTGAATGGCGTTGTACATTTCTTCATGTGGACTCAAAGAGGTGGACTTAACAATTTGTTTGCCCTTGGGCTGACAATCAAATGATGCAATCATATTCACTATCATTTTATCTGTGTTAGGAGGAGTGGATGGAAAAATCCCCATAAGGGATGAATCCTTCAACATGCCTACCCCAATCGACTGGTAAGGAGGAGGGGACTGGCCTAACATAGGGATGTTATTAGCTGTAGAGGTTGTAACATATGGTGCACAGAAATCAAGCTGATCAATGGTAACAATTCTCCCTAGATGTGGAAATTGGACTGTTCGGAATACTGTCGAAGCGACAGCAGTCATGGCGTAAAACCAATTTCTTCCTAGAATGAGGTTGTAATCTAATGGGGCGTCCACTAGTTCTACTTGAATAGAAATAGTTTTGCCCCCAAGCTCGACTGCAAGGGCTGATATGAGAATGTGGGGCTAGAAATATTGTCCATCAAAGGCCTTCAGAGTCGTAGGTGATGTTACAAGCTCGGGAGAGCCGATAGCTTTCCAACAAGACAGGGACAAAACCAAAGTTGAAGCTCCTTCGTCTAAGACAGTCCTAAAGAATTTCTTTCTAACTACTTTCGTGATGATTTGGAAAGAAAGTTTGTGAGGTAGTCTAGACTTATAGCTCTTGACATTGAGATGAATCAAATTAGAATTGTCCAGGTCTAAAGCTCCTAACGCAGTTAACAAGTTTTTGCGTTGTGTAGGACAAATTTGGAGCACTTCTAAGGTAGACATTGCACATGCTGCCTGAGCGAGATCTTCAACTACATTATAAAATTGGGCAGCTCAGGCATTAAGGTTAAAAATATTCTTCCTAAGAGTACTCTTGGGTGGACACAAAATCATATAGAGAGTAGGCTTCTCGATGGTTAGGCGGACAGTAGACGAGGATTCCGGAGAACCAGTAGAGGGAGCTTTCCCTGAAGAAGAATGGTCGTATTTCTTGTCTGCGGGTTTGTCATAATTATGACTTCGAGTTTGTAGACTAATGGTATCTGAGGACATCAATATCTAATGAACTAGAGTTTCCCCGATTAGACATGTGGTTTATCAGTTATTGTTGAGAGGGAAAAGGATCCGCGAGAACTGCGGGTGCAGGATTTGTTTTCAAAAATTGGGTGATCATCCTGGCGGGGACACTCTTTTGTGAAATGGTCACCTCCGCATAGTAGACATGGATATTTTTCTTTTCTTTTCCCTTTATCGTTATCATTTTTGGTTGGTTTTGGGTTCTCCTATTGGTTTCCAGGTTTTTTATTTTTACTTTTACCTTTCTTTTTTTTATTGCCAGAGGTTTGAATACTCTGAATAGAATTAACCTCAATGGAAACCTTGGGAGTCGAAGGAGTAGGGGTGGCAGTTTGGGGTTGCTTGGCATTTTTTGCTGTTGACAGGGACTGGATTGAACCAACAATCCCATCAACAAGGACTTCTGCTGGTGGCTTTGCAGGATCGGTGCTTGGGTAAGGAGCTTGAGGAATCAAGTCATACAAAGTTCCGTACTGGGAATATACCAATTCTAGATACTAGGCTCGACTAATAGCTTGCTCTTCAGTAACGGCACCACCCATAACCACATCTCGGGAAATCAGAGGCAACAAAGATTTGGTAAACCAATAAGCTAATAACTGATCCAGAAAAGGAGCCTTAATGAGTCTTCTCCACCTTCTCCACTCACAGATATGATTGGATATGTGGGTGGATGTGTTCTGTCATAGAGAATTTAAGAGATTAGTACCCATTTCATAACGAATGGGAAGCTTAAAGTGTGTAAGAAATACAGTTGCCAACGAGCCAAAATCCACAAATGAGTGTTGTGGAAGTTCAATATACCATTTCGCGGCTGTATAGGTCAAAGTTCGTTGAAAGAGTCTTAAATGAACTGAATCATCCATAATGGATTTTGAAGAACACCACAGATGGAATGTCATGACATGGTTTTTAGGATCGTTTCCCTGCTTCCCATCGAACTTTGGAATGTCTGATGGTAACTTTACCAGAATGGGAGGCCATGAGGGGTTATGTTGAATGGGTTCATTAATCAACTTGGACAAATCAGGCAAGTCCAAAGTTGCTAGGAAAGGTAACTGACGGTTAGGTTGCACATACTGGTAATATTGATATGGCATATAGTTACCAGTAGTACCATAAGTAAATTGATAGACATGCTGTTGTGATGAAGAACTACTAGAAAATCCACCTTCAAGGGGTTGATTTTAGGGATTAGGACCGTTAGGACCACCAGGGCCTCTGGGAGGAGGACCACTAGGGCCTCTGGGACCACCAGGACCATTGGGACCACCAGAACCACCGGGACCACCAGGAGGCGGACCATCAGACCCACTAGGGCCTCTAGGAGGTAAACCTCCAGAACCTCCGAAACCACTAGGAGGAGGGCCACCAGACCCTCCAAGGCCATTAGGAGGAAGGCCACTAGGCCCCTCAGGACCATGGAGACTATTATGACCATAAGGAGGAAATCCACCAAGCCCTCTAAGACCATTAGGCCCCTAGGGGGAGGACCTCCATAATGCGTTCCTCTGGCACCTCCCACAATATGTATAGGTATCCCCCCCATAGCTGACATGTAGGACCAGTTAGGTTTCCCCCATGGCATGAAAGTATTACAAGGATATGGAATTCCAGCATAAGGCATTCCTGTAGGATTGGGTGGATAATTAATGTTTCCTATAGGTATTTGATTTGTTGTATAACCATAACCCCAAGAGGTTTGATTGGTTACAGGTTGTGCCCCCAAGGGCTGACCTAAACTCGAGGGGGGATTAACCACATGAGTGTGGGTCGGAGAGACATAAACTATATATTGCTCTATACTAGAGGTCTGTCCTTGAATAGATACAATTCTGGTGCCATATAACGTAGGTCATGCCGGGGGTTTCCCCCTCGCACTAGAAGGTAATGACGAAACAAGAATTGAAGGTTGAGCCCCAGGTGTGGAAGACCTGGGAATATTGGAATAGACATAATATGGGAGGTGGTGGGGGTAGTAGTTTGACTTGGGTTGTGTGGAGTTACTGTGCGATCTATAATCGGTTCAATGGGTCTCATAGAATCAACAAGTGAACGATATCCCACAGGAATAGCTGTGGAATGTGATGGTGGTGTGCCCAATATGTCATTTATTTTCTTTTCAATCTCCTGTGCACGGAGAATGGCTGCGTGGTATTGTCTACATTCTTCTTCATCTGGAGAAACTTCTTCAGAAAATTTTAAATGGATTCCAAATGAGGCAATGGCCTATCCTATAGAGGTATCCGGACGGGTAGTATCATCAACATGACCTTCTATGGGAAAATGGAATGAAGTATTACCCCGAGAAGGTTGTTGGACCAAGGGAGGAAAGTGTGAAGGATATGGTCCTCTACTTTCTACAACCACATTATCTCCCACTTAGGAGGTGGTAGCAGCTCCTTGGTCGATAGCTTCCATTGGATTTTCTCCTGAAACAGGAATAAAATCGGGTGGAAAGCCTCGTACTCTTCTGGACTATCTTGGCTCAGCCAGTTCGTGCAGCTCCTATCTAACCTAGGGTCTCAAAAACTAGAAAATACACCAAAAATTTCCCTACTCAAGCTATAGGTCAAACAAGCAAACTTAAAATGACAGGAGGGGTTCAGATAGTCAGGTCTCTCACCAATATTGTCAAGAAGGTGCCACTCACGATATACCTCAAGGGTACGTGTGTAGTAATCTCATTGAATGTTTTTTTTGGTGTATGGCTCCAAGCAAGATGGCCAAAGGGATTTCCTCAGATGGATAAGGTATCCTAGTGGGGTCTCCCAATATACGCAAGGTACGTGGGAGCTCAAATCAGTAGTAGTGTTGTCTAATGCATAACCGTACACAAGGGGCCTTCTGATATACAATCAAGTACATGAAGTACCTTTCGATATACCTCAACGATACATGAAAGGCCATACGATATACCGACGGTAAGTGGAAGAACCGTGCGAGTCCCGAGATGTAATGAGGATGAGTAACGACAACTCCTACGCTTAATGATGCCCAAACACGTCTCTAACCTATCACTCATATTGATATGTAAATTTTAACCTATAACTACCGTTAATTTTAAAGTGGATGGTTAGGTGAATGCATGGAGTTTTGACAGAAAAATTAAAACCATGCAATATGCATATGCAAATATTTCACTTTACCGTTCGTGGTATGCCTGCCTACGGGAGGGAAAGAGAGTATTTTCTTTTGCTTCAAAACCAGAAATTTCCAAACAGCAATCTTGAACACAAAATCAAATACAAGCAGCACTTTCCAAACTCATTTCTCTTTTCTGAAAGCAATCAAAAGGGGAGGAGTCTCTTTTCTTAAAAGAAAAACAAGAAGCACACTATATGCATATGCACTCTATTTTTCGATTTTTCTTAAAGCATAGATAGATCTAACTTAAAATTATAACATTTTTTTATTTTGATGAGATAGTATAAATGCAAAAGAGACAAAACAACATAGAGAACCTAAAATCTCGTGAGACTAATCAGAGATCCAATGTCTTATGCTCACTAATGACAATGACCTAATCTCAGTCGAAAATTTTCTTTTTAAACAGGCAAAAAAGAAGTCTTCTATGGGAACAAAAAATGAAATCAAGATGCTAATTAAACGTTTTTCTTTCAATCTATATAACAAAAATAAAAAGAGAGCTCTCTAACACCTAAGATTTTGAAAAAGAAATCCTTTCACAATCACAACCAACAAGCACAGAAGTAAATGAACAATAAACAAGCCTAATCTAGCTTTTGAATTCTTCAATCAAACCAATATTTTACCACAAAATTCAAACCATAAGCATCAGATTCTAAGACAAAAGCCTGACAGTGTAGGGCTGAAAGCAAATCAACTCAAATTTTTTACAAAAATTGAGAAAAAAGTAGTCTTGGAATAAGGCCTACCTGGCACCGTGCTGGAGGGGTCTTGACAGAGTGGTTCTACACGAGCACTGCATCTGGATAATAGGACTCAGGTGGTGGCACCGCGTGATTCTAACATGTTTCAAGTGGTGGCACCGCTTCTTGCCAATAGCATAAGAGCAGTTCCCTATATAGATCTAAAACACAAAGGAGAACAATAGATCCAGTTAGAAAAAGACTAGATCAAGGAAAAACTTGATGGATTGAGAGTAAAAAAGAGCATAAAAAGTTGAAATACTTCAGATCTGAATAGATCTGAAAGTTTCAAACCAAAATTCACTGATTCAGATAGCAGATCTAACTGAAGAGAGTTGGATATGGAGCCTAGATTCATACAATATTTCAAGAACTGAGGAATATCATATCAACTAATATATGTATCTATTCCCCAGCAAAGTCGCCAGATTTGTAACCAAGAATATTTCACCTTCTGCGGACAGAATTTGTTCCTCTGGTCTGAATGGTTCAGATCCAGAACAAATGAGTGAATGACAAAGGATGAAGACCTTCCTTAGATGGTGTAGACACCTGGAATGTTGCTTCGATGTTAGTGACTAAGGAATCTAACAACATGTCCATGTGAAATCAAAACAACAGTAATGTGGGACGAAAATCAGCTTTGCATTAAAGATGTATGGAGAAGTTTACAACCAATCAAGCCTTAGTGTCGACAAGCATCTCCATGAGACAAACACTTCATCCCCATAAGCTCCAACTTTCCTCTCTATGCTCTCCAATGGCTTGGGCCAAGTGGTCAATCCAACAGCATAACAATACCTCTATAGTTCTCCCCCTCAACCATGGACATGACCTTGTATTTAAAAGGCTCAATGGATAGGAATGGTTGAGATATTTTTGGATGAGGTGGCCTCTAAGATCCTATGATGGGGGATCTCGAGCTCAACTAACCCACAATGATAGGGATAAGGGAGGACACAAGGCTTATGATCTAAAAGCCTCAAGAAACTTCTCTTTTTCCCATTTTACCCAGGGTGTCGCTTTTCTTCTCTTATGACAGAGAAGTTTAGATGATAAATGCTTATGGGCCAAAGGCCACAGGCGGTGGCACCACTTATGGAAAACAGGATGCAGGTGGTGTGAGCAAGGTACTGCTCATGGTTCACAGGGAAAGAGCGATGCTGAGTTTTTTCATGTAGAATTGACAAACAGATTAGGTTTCAACTCTAAGTGTTGGGATTAAGGGAAAACATGTAATTCAAATATCTTATCACATGGTGGTGATAGGATTTGGGTATAACAGATATCCAGAAGATAGAACAAGAAAAGAGGTAGAAGAGAAGGGAAGAGATTAGAGAGAAATTTGTTGTGCTCCAGAGGAGAATGACGACCAAAGTGATAGAACCAAAAGAAAATATACTAATGTTGGGTCATGACTGACAGGAAGAAGGTTTTGATGAAGAAGTATCACCGATGGAAGAATATTTATGGATAGAGCAGAGTGAAGCTCTCGAAGTTGATATACCCCAAAACATCACACCTCATTCTCCATTCAATTCTAGTCAGATTTATCGAGTGTAATATATTGTTTAGGAAGATTTGGGACTCCGAGTTGGTGATTTAGGTGTATGGAGTCGACTAGAAAAATAATGAAACGATGTTGATCATATGGTAATTCAGCGACCAAGGGAAGGGAATTGGGTTACCTTTCAACCCTTTCCATATAACCGAAGTATCCATCTACTCTACTCAAAACATGAAGGAGAAACCTGTAATGTCCCAAATTTTACATTGGGTCACAATGGCCAAATCACATTTTCAATATTCATGAAATTTTTCAAAGGGATGCTAAAAGTCAAATAATTGCCAAGGTGGAAAATCACTAGTTTCCTAGCTTGGGGGTGGAAGCTTTGAGATTTGGAATAAGGGGGATAATAGATTATGTTTAGAAATTAGAAGGGGATAAATATTTAATAATTTATCTTATTAAATAAATACAATATAAAATGGAAGTAACAATGGAGCATGAAGACACATGGAGACTATGGGTCCCACACTAGCTAGAATTCCTATGCTAAATGGTATCTTTCTCTTGCAAATTTGAATATATGGGAAGTCTAATGTTTTTGTATGGATTATAATGTTAACATACTTGTCCATATACTTCATAATTCTAATTTGGGATGAATTGTATCTTACATGGGAGAGGAAGAGCCAAATGGGAGTTTCATGGACACTTGGCTAGATTCCCCTTACATTTATGACATCTATGACACCAATGATGGAGATTATATGAAATTTATGACATAAGTCATATCTGAAGGCTAACATACTGACATTTCATGACTTAATATAGCATCTTATAGGTCAAATTTGGGAGTTGGAGAAGGCCAAGAGGCTCCTTCTCAAATTTGGGAGAAGAGGGAAGGTGAAGAGAGAGGCCACATGGAATAGCATGAGCAGCCACACCAATTCGACTTGGATTTTTCTTATGGATGGATTTGGAACCTTATAATACTGATAATATTTATAAAATACAGGTATAATCCATGAGAAGAGGCTTTTGCTCATTTGTGAATTGTGAGAGCTAGTGGATGACTAGTTTTCTTGCTTAAGCCAATTTCGAGGGTGAAAGATTCCCATCCTAGTTGGTGTTTGGAAAGGCCACTCAAGTATTTCATGGATATTTAATGGATTCTTATTTTCAGGTGTAATATACAATAAATCATGTTGATTCTTCTATTGCATCACTCTCTCTCAACTATTTCCAGTTTTCACACCATATTCATGCCAATGGAGGGATTGCGCTTTCGGTGAGATATTGATCTCTTTGGGGAATATTATAATGCCAATTATATTATGTTCTGATGTATATTATCTTTGTTTCATTTTTATAAGACTCTCAGGTCGAAATACCCAAAATAATTCATGTAAAAATATTGAACAATGAAGAAATACTGTCATTTCCCCACTATCTTGTTGTGAACCATTGTAATGCTGATGATTTCGAATTGGGAGAGAATTTAATTTTCCATTTATAATTGTAATCAGTTAAAAATTATATTTTATTCATTCTCAAAAAGTTTCAATTCAAAATTCTCAATATTTGTATGTCAAGATGACTTTTAATGAGCAAACAATGACCATTTCCACTCCATTTTGATATATGCCATGGTAATGCTTATTATTTCGAATGGAGGAATTTATATATGATAAATTTATGATGTATGGACTATAATTAATGATATTTCAAGTCTCATTTTCATTACTTAAGCATTGGAATCCATTTTACTCATTTTTATTGCATTGGGAGAAGATTTGGTGCATTTTCCCCAAGGGTCGAAATTGTGACTTGGGAGATGTTTTGGAAAGAGTCATAACAGCATGTTTAAACTGAACCATGATACATATGAGACTTTTAAAAGTTCCCTTACACATACCCATACTCTTTTCATAAATTCAAGTTACTTTGGGATCATTTGTGAATCCATTTCCGGGAATTACCCAGGGGGAATTGGAGCCCCAATTTGCTAGTAAAGACTCCTACTTTGAACAAAACATTAAACAAGTTTGAAAAAGTAATTGGGAGGTCAAAAAACATAAATTATAATTATATTTAATTTATATTATCATTCATGTACCTTCAGATAAAATTTGGAAGCATTTGGGTCAATTTGGAGGTCTAGACATCAAAACTAGTCAAGAGCCAAAATTGTGAAAAAATTGGAAAATTGGGAATTTTAAAAAAATTCCAAAAAAAAGGGACATTGCAGTGGTATCATAGAATGATATTGGCACCTTATGTGGTCTTATATTTATGAGTGCAATAATTCAGTGACCACCATTATATATTGAAACCAAAAGTTCTTTTGTTGAAGAGGGAAAAAAAAGTAGGAGAAGAAGGCAATTTTTTGGAAACTATGGCTAGGCATGAAAAGAGAACCTCATATGATGGTGAGGTGTTGGTTTACTCTATGCAGACCAAGTTTTAATTTATTGTACCAATGAAACCCCTAGCTCACTGGCCCTTTCGGTGACAGACCGCAGAACGGTCTGAAGTCTCATCCGAAGTGATCTTAGATGGGTTGGCTGAAGAATCACGTTTCCTCAGCCAGGTTCTGTAGCATCCTGGGTTATCTGACTCTACTTAACCAGTGGAATCTCTCAGCAATGGATTCTTCTCTTCCTAACTGACTCTGCTATGGAACTTACTCTTATCACATCGTAGCTTCTAAGACGATGCGTGAACTTTCTCATCCGCTCAGCTCTTAGCCTGCGATATCTCACATCGCAGCTCCTCCGACATTGCGATGTCATCTTTCTACACTGTGATACTTCCTAAAGTGAGACTCAATATACTTAACAACTCTCAAGGTCCATAGGCTTCCTTTCTGGGTATAATAGCTCAGTTAACCTTCATCAAGGTGTTAAACAACTTCACTTAGCCTCTATAGTCTAACACGCTTAACATTAATCACGCTCAACTCACTGAACTAAATATACAGAAGTCACTTAACACTGTAACTGTTACTGTCGTGAATCAAGCACTGATAAACTCATATACAGAATACCCAACACATTCAACTCACATTTAACCTTCTATGTTACTGTAAACTAAAGGATAGCATACATGCATTCATTAACTGATAAGCAACGTTCATGTAACGAATAACAAATAGGAAATAAGTATAGCACAATCACATGAAACAGTCGCACAACACATGGATTTTACGTGGTTCACTTCCAAGGAGGAAGCTACGTCCACGGGAACTATGTTTATAATATAACTAGAAAGAGTAACACAGTTCTGCTGCAACCTATTATGCAGCTTGAGATCTTCTAGGAAACTCCACGCACTTAGCTGGGAGCCCTTCTCTCTTAGATATCTTCTCTAATATTGCTTTATTCTTACAATATACTCTCTCTCTCTCTCTCTCAATCCCTGGGGATTGTTACATTCATGCTCAAGGATTCGGCTACTGGTTATAGTAAGATAACTACAGACTGAACTCAGAACCAGAGCTCGACTCTTTCTCAATATCTATCTATCTATCTAACTGTCTATCTACCTAACTATCTAACCCTTCATAATACAAAATACATGCTTAAATAGGTCACCTGAAGGTCTCACCATGATACAACACTGTGGGCCTATCCCAATAGTAACCCAAAACCCTAACTATGACAGTCAGCCTATCTGTACTTTGAACTACCGCTTACTGGTCACACTGCAGCTTTCTGCAGTCTTCCACAATGTCCGACGCTGATCGTGGGTATGGGCGCTACTTCCTCGATCACTCCCCTTCTGTCCTTTGTCTTTAATACCTCATCCCATTGCTCCTTCTCCATTCATGAGGGTAGCTGAGCCCTCCTGTCATCGCCACTGCCTTAAATGCAGTGTTTGAGCTCTCTTCTCGGCCACTTCAAGTACTCTTTCCTTTGACTTTCTTGTTTCGATATAGCAGCTTTTCCTATAGCTGCGGGGCCCTGCTCCAACATGAGGAGATAATAAAAATCATGGAACCTATATTTGAAGAAATGACCAAGAATATTATGAAAGGATTCAAATTTTTTGCTATCCAAAGTTGGGAAAAATATATTGATTTTAAGAAAACCAAGGAGAAAAATGCATTAGCTTGTTTGAAGGAGAAAAAGGAGGAGATCCATGAACCACCTAGTTCTGAAATAGGTGGAGTAGAATAAGTAGTACATGAAGATGATAGAAATTCACTCCCAAGTGACTCTCAAAAATATGAAGAGACATCACATGAGTATGAAGAAGTTTTTATTGAAAATATTGAAGATAATTTTGAGACACATGCTACCTTGGAAATGAAACAAAGAGCATCTACTGATGGATGCTTGAACTATGAAGGAGTACCTACTGATGGGTGCTCACAACTCTATGTTGGTAACATAGAGATCAGATTTCAAAATGTTGTTGCAAGCCAAAATTCCATTAAACATGAAAATGAATACCTTGTAGCAGTTGAAGAAGAAACAAGATCAACTTCCCCATCACCACTTGAGCTTCATGAAGTTGGTCCAAGCAAGAAGGAAGAAGATGAGGAGGTTAATTTGCAAGAGCCTCATTTTCTTGAAGGGTCCTTAAATATGAATGAAAATAATATCCAAGATGCCCTTAGCATACTCTGTGACACTCAAGCATTGGTATCAAATTCTTGTTGGAGAGCTACTTCCTTAGAGGATCCATCCTTCCTTGAAGACATGCAGAAGATCCAAAGAGCAATGTGCAACATCAAAGGTAATTTCATGTCTTTGATTTTTTATAGAAAAAATTTCATTGAGCTTATTGAATGGTTACATGAATCCTACTTGAAGAATAATGAAGTTATTGATAAGCTCACAATTCAAAATGAGCAACTTCTTGAAAAGTTGCAAGACACTTGTTTTTCCTCTGACGTTTCAGATTTTCATAAGGTAGATTGCTTGGAGGATTCTCATGAAATGATGGATCATGAGAAACATGAAAAATTGTAGGTCCTTGATGTGCTTTAGGATTATAGTGATGAGATCCAATCACTAGTAATGGTGGAAGAGGAACTTGAGTTGCCTCTTGAAAATGGTTACACAATTTTTGAAGAAGTGCATAATTCCAACAACTTGGAACCAACCCATGAGGAATTTTTTGCATTTTGTAGGGAGGTGAATAATCCTACCCATATGGATACTTCACATTATGAGAAAATTTCACTTACTGATCATTTGGGTGAGTCTATTATTTCTCCTACATCCTACACTTCTAAATTTTACAGCAGTCATCCTAACGAAGTATGGGTGAAAGGTTTATTTTTTATGGTGCCACATGAAGAGCATGGACATTCTATTTCTCCTTTTGATGATGGAATTATTGGAGGAAATTATTATTCACATTTGCAGCAGAATTCTTTGTTACTTTTTGATGATGCACACCTACATGGATGCACCTATGATATGCATTTGAGCCACTTGAAGACTCGTGGTTTTTATTGCTCAACACTTGGTTTGTTTGATGTTGGAGGAACTTCATCCAGAAATAGGGTGAATAGACTTATGATAGGAGAATATTTTTGTTACCAGACACATACATTGTTATATATTTATGATTCATTAATTCATGGATGTATTGGTAAGACTTCTTTGAGTCATTTGAAGTCTCCTTGTTTCTGTTTCTCACTATTTGGTTCAAATTTGAGTGGAGATTCGTCATTCACTTCTGGGATGAAAGAATACATGGCTGAATATTTTGATGCATATCACTTCTTTTTGGATCACAATTATAGGACATGGGATACTCACCTATGTCATTGGAGCGGATTTGATTGGTCATTTGAAGCATGTATGTACTTGGTAAATGATAGTCTACTCACTGGGAGGTATAAGCACTTTCATGATTTCTTGGTGAGGCACCTCCTTGATGTACATTATTATTATGTTGTTATATACTTTGATGATATATATTATGCACTCATGACGTTTGGAAGAATGCATACAAGAAAATGGGATCCAGGAATTCTCTTTCCTAATGGTATGAGTTGGAGAGCACTCTTAATTGTTGGAGTGTAATGCAAGCAATGGGACCCCGGGATAGTTTTTAGTCCCATTGATTCCAAATTCTTCAGGAAACAAGAAGTATGGGAGATGGATTCCCCACTTAATAATTTGATGTTAATTAGAGTAGTGCAGCAGCAAGAATGGTGGTTTCTCTCTGAAATATTCATGGAATCTCAAAGACTCAAGGTGGGCAGCTCAGTGGCAACTTCAAAGAATCATACAGAAAGCGGGTTCTTCAACAACCATGTTTGAAATTGCTTGAGGACAATCAATATTGGGAAGGGAGGATTTGCAATGTCCCAAATTTTACATTGGGTCACAATGGCCAATCACATTTTCCATATTCATGAAATTTTTCAAAGGGATACTAAAAGTCAAATAATTGCCAAGGTGGAAAATCACTAGTTTCCTAGCTTGGGGGTGAAAGCTTTAAGATTTGGAATAAGGGGGATAATAGATGATGTTTATACATTGGAAGGGGATAAATATTTAATAATGTATCTTATTAAATAAATAAAAGAGAAAATGGAAGTGACAATGGAGCATGAAGACACATGGAGACTATAGGTCCCACACGAGCTAGAATTCCTATACTAAATGGTATATTTCTCTTGCAAATTTGAATATATGGGAAGTATAATGTTTTTTTATGAATTATAATGTTAATATACTTTTTCATATACTTCATAGGTCAAATTTGGGATGAATTGTAACTTACATGGGAGAGGAAGATCCAAATGGGATTTTCATGGACACTTGGCTAGATTCCCCTTACATTTATGACATCTATGACACCAATGATGGAGATTATATGACAGTTATGACACAAGTCATATATGAAGGCTGACATGTCATGACTGAATATAGCATATTAGAGGTCTAATTTTGGATTTGGAGAAGGCCAAGAGGCTCCTACTCAAATTTGGGAGAAGAGGGAAGGTGAAGAGAGAGGCCACATGGCATAGCATGAGCAGCCACACCAATTCGACTTGGATTTGGATTATGGATGTATTTGGAACCTTAGAAGACTAATAATATTTATAAAATACAGGTATCATCCATGAAAAGAGGCTTTTGTTCATTTGTGAAATTGTCATTTGTGAATTGTGAGAGCTAGTGGATGACTAGTTTTCTTGCTCAAGCCAATTTCGAGGGTGACAGATTCCCATCCTAGTTGGTGTTTGGAAAGGCCAATAAAGTATTTCATGGAGATTTAATGGAGTCTTATTTTCAGGTGTAAGATATAGGAAATCATGTGGATTCTTCTATTGCAGCACTCTCTCTCAACTATTTCCAGTTTCCACACCATATTCATGCCAATGGAGGGATTGCGCTTTCGGTGAGATATTGATATCTTTGGGGAATATTATGTGCTAATGCATATTCTCTATGTTTAATTTTCACAATACTCTCAGGTCTAAATACCCAAAAGAATTCATGTAAAAATGTTGAACAATGAAGAAATACTGTCATTTCCCCACTATCTTGTTGTCAACCATTGTAATGCTGATGATTTCGAATTGGGAGAGCCTTTAATTGTCCATTTATAATTGTAATAAGTTAAATATGATATTTTATTCATTCTCAGAAAGTTTCAAGTCAAAATTCCCAATATTTGTATGTCAAGATGACTTTTAATGAGCAAACAATGACCATTTCCACTCCATTTTGATATATGCCATGGTAATGCTTATTATTTCGAATGGAGGAATGTATATTTGATAAATGTATGATGGATGGACTGTAATTAATGTTTATTTTAAGTATCATGTTCAGTACTTAAGCATTGGAATCCATTTTACTCATTTTTATTGCATTGGGAGAAGATTTGGTGCATTTCCCCAAGGGTCGAAATTGTGACTTGGGAATTGTTTTGGAAAGAGTCATAACAGCCTGTGTAAACTGAAACATGATACATATGAGACTTTGAAAAGGTCCCTTACACATACCCAGACTCTTTTCAGAAATTCAAGTGACTTTGGGATCATTTGTGAAGCCATTTCCAGGGATTACCCAGGGGGAATTGGAGCCCCAATTTTCTAGTAAAGAATCCTACTTTGAACAGAACATTAAACAAGTTTGTAGAAGTAATTGGGAGGTCACAAAAAATACATGAGCATGATATTTAAGTTATATTATCAGTCATGTACCTTCAAATAAAATTTGGAAGCATTTGGGTCAATTTGGAGGTCTAGACATCAAAACTAGTCAAGAGCAAAAATTGTGAAAAATTTGGAAAATTGGGCATTTTAAAAAAATTCGAAAAAAAGGGACATTAGAAAACCACCCAGCTAATATCATCTTCAGGAAACACAATATATCAGTCAAATTCACAAGAGAGGATACCCCATTCGCAGCAGTTTACTTGGGTATCGACAGAAACCAACTTCTTGTCGAAAAAAAACCGACTACTACAGATAAAACCTCTGGCGGAAATGAGATTTATTTTAACAACAACTATGAAGAAAGCAGAGCCACAGGAGGTAACCCACCACCACCACCACCCCCTCCACTGCTTGGAGGAGACATTGACGCAGGATATATGGCACACATGTCTGCACACATCCCCCTCTATGAGGGCGATGAAGATCCCAAACAACATTGGTTTGTCTCTGAGACAACCTAATAAGCAAACATCATTACAAATGAAGATCGACAAATGGTGTAGTTCGACGGTGCTTTGCAGAAGCGAGAACTTACATGGTACATGATGTACATCGAAAAGACATCGAATGCTACGAAGGCACAAATTAAACAACAATTCATGTCATTCTTCAATACTTCATATGCCAAGCATCTGGCAACAAGGAAATTAAAGACCACAGTCCAGAAACCGACAAAAACAGTCCAGGAGTATGACAAAAGATTTAAATATCTACTCAACCAATTGGACTATAATATAGATGAACAATTGTTAATCCAATGGTTTGTTGCAAGTCTCCTTCAAAAGATCCAGATGCATATCAGATTTGACAAATTTAATACCTATGAGGATGCATTAACAAAGGCGTTGCAAGTAGAAATGGAAAAGGACTCTCTGGTGAACCCTGTTGACATTCATATTGAAGAACAAGTGGAGAAGATGCAGAAATCAATATGAGACTTAAACCTCAAGGGCCATGAAGTCTGGTGTACAAAATTCTCAACGGTTAGGCACACAAAAGATAATTGTGGACAAGATGTGCGATTCGTTCAGTCAAAATGATTTTTTGATATCTATCAGGAGCACGGTCTACATGTGAAAAAATATTTCCCATACAACATGAAGAACAAAAAATATTGCCGATGTGCAATATGCGAGATCAAAAGCCATGAAACAGTCAATTGTCACTTAAATTTGAAGAACCGACATAATTATCATGCGGTCTACCAAAAAAACGTTGTTGCGTAGAATAATAATGACAATAATCCAAGGAAAAATGAACAGAACAAATAGAACAATCAAAGATATGAAGGTCGAAGGTACAAGCGTTGGTACGATAAAAATCATCGTGGAGAATATTCAGGTCGAGGTTGATTCTTTGGGAATATCGAAAATAGACCACGACAACTGATCCAGTGTTATATGTGCTTAAACGAAGGGCATCAAAATGTTGAGTGTCCATATAAATACCAAACTAACCTTAATTTTTGTACCAGTTGTGGTGTGGGAGATCGCTCTTTAGAGGATTGTCCCACCATGCTCGAAAAAATCAATAAAAATAAAAACGTTAACGTCTTGTTGAGTGTCCAAAAATGTGATGTTATATGCACTAAAAACTTGCAAATTGTTACTAGACAAGGTACTAAAATCGGCAATGACAATCCCAAAATAAGCAAAATAAAGAAAAAAAATGACTATCCTAATTTTGTCATACAAAAGCAATTATATAATTATGCATCTGACATATTTCAAGAATTAGCTGCACAGGAAACAAATGATGATGCTTGACAAAAAATGGCTCAAGAACTAATTAATCTAATACATAATGATAATTCCATTGCATAATTTATTGACTTATTATACAATCTCAAGAATAAACCCAGTATCGACAAATAACCTAAAAGCATATGCAATTCAAACCAAAAAGATAAAAGTGATGCTTGTCGACTTAGAAGTTGAAGTTTACCATGTCCGACAAGTCATTCTTGACTTCAGATCATAAGCAAACATCATGACCAGAGATACATGGGAACAACTAGGAAACCCTCGACTTAGCAAATCGGGCATATATTCAAAAATTAATCGATCAGGGACTAATTGAACCTATTGGTGTATGGAGGAACATCGACACAACTATAAAGGGCATCACCAGAAAAGTCAACTTCAAAATTATTAACCCTAAGGAAGGATCCAGTTCCTTCCTAGCATTAGTAGTCAGACCATGGGGACAAAAGATGAAAGCATCCATTTCGCTAGATAAAGAAAGAATAAAACTCAAGGGAAATGGACATAAAGTAATAGTTCCTATTCATCCATAACAAGGTGAACCATGGACAGAGACATAGACGAAGAAGTCGATGTCCAACAACTATACAAAATACAACATAATGAGGATTACACCGAACCGAACATATATGGAAAGCTGCATTTAGGAAACCTAGACTCTGTTGATTATAACTCAGATGCAGAATTATATGACTGCGAAATGGAAAACTACGAACTACAAGCAAGAGAGTGTTGGACCATTCAGGCCATACCAAAAAAACAAAAATGTCAATGCTTTTCTGTGTCCATAATACCAAAAATATTTGAAATAAAAGTTAGGGAATATCCATCGCTAGCACCTATAAAAATAGAAAAAAGACCATCACTTAGGTATAAAGAGCGAGAATCGCTAGTCCTTCACGTTCAAAAAGTATTTAAGAATATAGCTGAACATGGCCGAATTAAAAGTCTAGTCAAAACATTTATGGGATAATATGCTCAGTGGTGGTATACTCACCAGTCGAGACTATAATCGTGGTTGACAGCTTCAACATATTTTGTCGAAAGATTCGGAGGAAAGAAGCTAACAAATCAAGCACAAATACCAATGTTAACATAAGTCCAAGACCCTAAAAAACACATAAGTATATGTGAAAAAGAGTGGAAAAGACTTGGATATAAAGATGAACAAATATTGCCACACCTATTTCCATCAACACTATATGACCTACCAAACAAGTGGTACAAAATGGAGGAAGCATGAGGTGAAATGTTCTTATGGAATGAACTTGAAGAAAATTTCATCAAGGACTTCAAGTTTATTCCTGAATATGACCAACTATTCAAAGCTACAAAGCAAATAAAAACATTCCTAAAACCGAATATTAGTAACAGTTCGACAGGAACTCATGATCGGACAAACGGCTCATGTCATCGTATTCGGCCAACTAAAGTACCACAGTCAACAAGACTTCGACTAGAAAATGAACATACTAGAGGGAAAAGTTTTGATGGAAGTCTGGCCACCTGGAGACAACAAAACCCATCAAAACAATAAAAAATTTTGAATTGATAGAAAAAGAAGACCCTGAACGGATGACAACCGAAGACTTCCCAGATTCATTTTCACAATTTAAAGAAGGAAGTCAACAAATTAACGAAAGCAAGGAACTAGAATGGATGGACACAAAAATTAAAACAAAGGAAGTCGACATCTCTAATAATGACATACCTAAACTTGCAAAAATCAGAGATTACTGGAATGAAGAACAAACATCAGAAATTGTTAACTTGTTAAAATAATATCAAGACGTCTTTTCTTGGTATTATAAGGATCTTAAAGGATTAGTTCAAGAAATGAGATAAATGAAGATCGACATAAAACTCGATGCAAAACCAATAAAGAAACAACCATACAAACTTTCTCATAAATATAAAGAGATAGTGAAGAAAGAAATTGACAATATGCTAGCGGCTGGGATTATCTACCCTATTGACCAGTCAGAATGGGAAATCCCAATGGTTGTACAGCTAAAGAAGCATGACCCGATAAGATTAAGAATCTGTGTAGAATTTCGTGAACTCAACAAAGTCACTCTAACAGACCCATTTTCGAATCCTTTTGCAGATGAAATCCTTAATGAAGTTGTAGGGCATGAATTTTATTCATTTACAGATGGTTTCTCAGGTTTTAATCAAGTACTGATTGCCAAGAAATACCAGAAGAAAACAACGTTTGTATGCGAATTTGGATCATTTGCTTACAAATTTATGACATTTGGTCTAAAAAATGCACCAGTTGTATTTTCAAGAATAGTGGTTAAAGCGTTCTAGGAATATATCTACAAAACAATGGTTGTATATTTTGACAAGTGGACAATTTACTCTATGTTAAAATATCACTGCAAATGGCTAACGTTAATGTTAGAAAGGTGCCGACAAATTCAGCTATCACTTAATATAAAGAAATGTATCTTTGTATCTCCTATAGGAATTCTTCGCGAACACATTGTATACAAAGAAGGTATCAAGTTTGACTTCACAAAAATCAAAATCATTCTCGACTTGAAACCCCCAGTTAACCTGAAACAAGTCATAATTTTATTGGTGCACACAGGATACTATAGGAAATTTATTTGTCATTATTCAGACATGACATATCGTTTAGAAGAGTTATTAAAAGAAAAACAGGAGTATGAATGGACTAAAGAATGTGATGCATCATTCGACATCTTAAAGAAAAATCTTGTTGAAGAACCTATTCTCTTATTTCTGAATTGCTCAGTAAAATTCCATGTGCATATTGACACATCTGGTATAGAAATTTGTGCAATATTGACGCAACCAGTAGATGATGGAATGGATTATCCGATCGTATACAGCAGCATAAAATTAAATAAAGTTGGACGTAATTACTCAACGATGGAAAGGGAAGCACTAGGAATGGCCTTTGCATCACAAAAGTATATACATTACTTGTTAGCTAACCACTTGTATTTTACATCAATCAACAAGCATTAAAATACTTATTAAATAAACCTTTACATCATGGTAGAATATTTCGTTGGCTATTTTTATTTCAAGAATATGATTTTGAATTCATAGTTCGATTGAGAAAAGAAAATGTCGGGCCCGACCACTTGTCAAGAATCAACATAGGGGAAGAACCGACAAGAGTCGAAGATGACCTACCAGATGCACATTTTTTCAGAATAGAAGTTGTACCTGTCAAACTAGAAGAAATAGCTCAATTCTTAGAAAATAGACAAGCACCATAAGGAATGAGTGACAAATAGAAGAAAATTTTAGCAATGAAAGATGCACTTTATAGTATAATAAATGAGTTCCTCTATAAACTTGGTTTAGATGAGGTACTTCGTTGATGTGTCCTAGAGCATGAAAGAGAAAGTATAATGCATGAAGCACATTATGGCCCATCTAGAGGACATTTCCAATCTGAATTGACCACTAAGAAAATTCAACATTCAGGATTATAGTGGTCGACATTATACCAGGATTGTCGAAAATTTGTCAGTAAATGTGACCATTTCCAATGATTAGGTCGACCTCTACCAAGTACAGAGATTCCTTTAATATCAGTTAACCAAAAATTAACATTTGAAATTTGGGCAATTGACTTTATAGGACCATTTCCAATACGTTCTAGAAGGTCTGGAGCACGCTATATCATAATAGCAGTCGAATACGTTACTAAGTGGGCAGAAGCAGAACGTGTCGAAACCTGCTCTAGTGAGGTAGCCATGAAATTTATATATGAAAATATCATTACCATATTTGGTTTCCCACTGACCTTGATCAGCCAAGGGTCACACTTTACAAACAAAACAATTGCAGCTTTAACAGACTAGTTTAAAATCAAACATAGAAGGAGCACAACCTATCATCCTCAGTCCAATGGTGTAATTGAAGAATTTAACAAAACTTTGACAAGAGGCTTAACCAAAATATGCAATACCAACAAAGATGATTGGGATGAGAAAATTCTTACCATTCTATGGGAATACAGAACACCGTAAAAATAGTCTATAGATTAGATACCATTCTGACTTGTTTATGGCCAAGAAGCAGTCGTCCCTCTACACTTTCGACAACAAATTCCCATAATTTCCAACATATTACATATTGGCATCGAAAAGGCTAGGAAAGAATGAATAATACAGCTGGCTAAACTAGAAGAACATCTACTTATTACAATATAATACTAAGAGATACAAAAACAACAATAGAAAGCATGGCATGACTGAAATATTATAAATAAAAACTTGTCAGTAGGAGACCTTGCGTTGTTGTATAACAGTCGAGTAAAAGGAAAACCTAAAAATCTACACACATAATGGATGGGACCATATATTGTCGAAGAAATCAATGCTAACAGATCAGTCTAATTGAAAGCGTTACAAGGCAGTGTATTTAGGAAACCCATTAATGGTGCCCGACTAAAACGCTATGAAAACTAAAAAAATTGTCTAAAACAAAACCGTTACATAACTGATCACAAAAATTGGGAAAAAAAAAACTTAAAAGATCAAATAAAGAAAATATAAACAACAAAACAAAATGACAGGACCTTGGATGAATTCTCAGGAAGTAGCAGATTACCATTTGAAAGAAATAACCATCAACATCTTCACTATCGACATGATGAATACCTCCCATTCCACTAACATTTCCACGACCATCAACGTAAAGAAGGCTCAACAGTCCAATAAAGTCATCATGATCATCGACAGAAGGAGCGCCAAAAATAGCACGCTTTAAAAGAACACTCAACTGAGTGCCCTTTACAGACAAATCTGTCATTAATATCTTCATCTACCAGATCCCCGCCCGCTCCACCTATAAATACCACACCAGATGAAGACCACACACCACTCCACAAAGAGCTAGAAAATCATAGCTATCTAACCCATGAGACCATGATACCTGTGAGCGAACCAGAAAATTTTACCGACACAATAACAACTAAAATGACAAGATCTCCAATGAACAAAATGAAGAAGGTAGAAACAACCACAACTCTGCTGGTACAGAGACTGAATAACATCCACAAAGCAAAATTCATAGAAACACCGTGGTCAAGATTATGGAAAGAAAGCATGAAATGGTCATACAAAGATAACAAAATGACACTGGAAGCTCAAAAGGTGAGTGTCAGCACCATCCTAAGTTACCTGAATGCACCTCTCATGGTGGGATTTATGGGAACAAAGGACATCATAGCATAGTTCATTATTAGCCAGTACCATAATGGAAAATTCTATTTCGACAGACCCGTCGAGATAACAGGCGACATAATCTATAGGCTCACTGGGTTGTCGAATAAAGGTGAACCAGTTCCTGTAAGATCAAACCCAAGTTTAGTTGAGAAACTAACAGGAAAAATAACAAGGAAGAAATGAAGAGAGCTAGTAATTATTCAAATCCAATATACCACACCCAAAATTGTGGCTAAAATTATCTTTGCAGGCCTAACAACCACAGGGCGCGGTTGCAACTTAAAGCTCGACATGCTGGAAGTCATCGTCAATGTAGCAGAGAAAGGGAAAACTTACCGCTGGGCACAGTACCTAGGAGATATTATTAAGAATATTTGTGCAAAATGTCAAGAGGAAGGAACACCAATCAAGTTTCCATCCTTAATTATCTGGATTGCAATGTAGTACATTTGACCTATTGGAGATCCGAACTTTGATGAACCGAACAAAATCGATATGTGGAATTTCAAACCTTTTTCAATTGCTAGGAATTCTTAGGAATTGAATCAATCCAAGGTCTTGTTTGATACTTGGTTCCAGAATTTAAAAATAAAAATGGCCATATGGAGGGTACCACAGAATATCCAAAAATGTCTATCGCTGTCAGCACATATACAATTAGAATTATATCGTACTACAGTATGGTACATTCAGAGGGGCTAGGAAAGGCTAAACCTCTCGAATTTTACCCATCAGTCGAGGAAATATTTGCAGAACTAACTCAACAATCCAACACCAAGGTAGCCCTACTGGCAATTGCAAATAAGGTCGATCAACTGATCGTCGAACCCTTAACTGACCAAGAAAAGGAAGAGGACTATCAAGTACATCTTTATATCAGTATTTTTACCATGGAGGATACCCCAATAGAAGAAGTAAACACTGTACAATTTTCTATCATACCACTGATACAACAATAGGAGGAGGAAACAATTCTAACAGATGAAGAAACCCAGACAGACAACCCACTTCCATAATATGCCATGACAAACGAGAACATCCATCAGTTAGCTGGCGAGCTTTCTAAAGCTGGACAGAAGAGGAAGGATCTGGTTAAAGGAAAGGGGAAGCACAGGATGATACTCCCAAAGAAATCAGATGGAGAAGGTGAACTACATGCAAGCGTTGTGCAAATCTTGGAGGATGCTACTAAAAATAAAATAATAGTCAAGGAACAATTCAAGAAGTTTGTTGCGAAAGGAGCAAAGCAACCTCAAGCGAAAAAGGTAAAGATTGTTACTCCTCCTGAGGTTGATCCTATCGACCTCACCTCCACTCGACCACCCCCATCCCCAACCCAAATAGTCAAGGAAGGCCGACCAACTTCGACCTTTGTTATACCAACACCTTCCCTAAATCCGTGTTTTCATGTACTACTTGAAAAACTCCAAAAAAAAGTAGATAAAGATGTCGACCTACAAGAATTCATTAACCAACTCCCAAATATTTTTCCTACCACCCAGCAACTAATGGTAACAAGACCAGTTATCGATTTAAGCACCCCACAAATCTCCGCACCAAGATCAGAAATCGTTGGAGTCATCAAATCCACATTCCAAAGGACCCCTGACAAAACCTCTGAAGTTTTGGCAGCACAAACCTCCTCCTTTATCCCACAATATATCGAAAACATTATCCTTGTGATTAATGAAGAATATGAAGGATCCATTTCAGAAGAACTTGTCGAACTTGACAAAATTGATTTATTAACCCCAAATCAAGAAATAATTGAATATGAAGAATCTATTGAGGCCATCGTACATGTCGAATCACCATAATTGGTCGAAAACCCTCTGTCGACAGATTCCATCTAAAGACTTCTACCATCATCTTCAGAATAGCCACAATATCTCCCTTCACCCACACCACACTCACCTACACCACCATCTATTGTTCCCCCCTAAAACCCAGTTAATAAATCCCAACTTACCAAGAAACACCACAGAGAAACCAATAGCCATATCGTCGTCGACAGAAGAAGTTGAAGCAAAGAATAGAGAACAAGAGCATGAAAAAGGAAAGAAAGAAAAGAGAGAAAGAAAAAAGAAAAGGAACACAAAAATCAAGTACAATTGACATAGCAACAGGTTGGATCAATTAGGATAGACCACAACAGTTGACACATAGAATATTAGAGAAGAAGAGCTAGACCGACTATTGGATGCCCTCAATAAAGAATCAAGACTAAGAAGAGAGAAAAGAAAGGAACAAATTGAAAAATTAAAGACAGAACAAACTGAATTTTTAACAAAATGCAAATATTTAGCAAGGCAAGTCATCGCAGTACCGGAAGGGGTCGACATCGATAGACCATTGGAGAAATTATACCTACTGTTTGAAAGTGTCGTGTCAAGTTTTCAGAAATAGTTACAGGAAAAGAAAGAAGAATAGGAAGACGAGACCTTTGTACTACTGAGAAATTGGTATACAACATTCTCAGCAGCTCATAATGTACTCAAAGAACATATCACAAAGTTCATTCTCAAAAATGAAGTCTTAAGCAATTGGTTCACCTATTACGACCAAGTGTTTCAGCAAGTGCAAGATACTCGTGAGTTCATTAGTTCATTGCAAAACTGATGAGGGAACACAGAAGCAATGGATAAGACAATTCAGGACTAGCTTGTGGTAGAGAAGGAAAAACTGGACAATTTAGAGAAACAAGAACACTATTGGATTAGCAAAGCCAACCCCAGCCTAGTGAGCCTCGACAAGATCCATCCTCATCTGAAAAGAGTACTTGACACTGTCGAGGAAAAATCACAACTCCTGGGACCTGACATGAGAAACATTGTTAACTTGAACATACAAGAAAAATGACGAACGTGTCGAGCCTCACAACTCTAACGATCGACATTTAGAAGGCACTCTACACTTGGGAGGAGTTCCAGCACTAGTTAGCAATTATTGCAGAATAAATTGTGAAAGTTGGTATACAGAATCAGCCATCAATCAAACAAAATAACCCATGACAAAGCATTCTAGCAACTAATTTAGATAGAAATTTTTCCACCTCCCTGTTTCTTCGGGACGAAGAAATATTTTGTTCCCGGGGGAGATGTTGGAGGAGCTAGTCGGTTGAGATGATATAACACCCCAGTTTTGACCCCATGGTATTAAATTGCATATGATGTAAATAGCGTTAATAAATCATGGTGTGAATCTCAAGGCAAAGGCCCCACCATGGATTTAGTGTTTTGTTTCCGCAATTAAAATCTATGTCGATGGTTTATGTGCTAGCCGTGCACAATATGGTTAGAGACATCATGTAAAAATGAAAATTAATAAAAATACCACAACTAGATATGTGCCACAACATTAAATATATGGGGGCATGATTTCACAAGGAATAGGGAGGGGGAAACATTCAAACCCTTGAGCCAATGAGGAAAATCTAAATGTCAAAAGGTAAACCCAATCAAATATTTCTGTCAGAAATTGGTTAATGAATTTAATGCATTGGGGTGGGAAGAGTATGGGAGTCAAATTCGAATTTGGGAAGCCACCCATTTTTGAAAACCGTGTTTTTAACTTCTTGGGAAAGTAAATTATTGGAAATGCATGCCTGAGCCATTATTCACCCATATCTTTCATTCCTCTCCCATTCTCACAGAGGTTGGGCTCTCTCACACAGCTTAAGCTTGCTGAGCTTGTTGTTTTCTTCATTTTTCTCCATGCCCAGAATTTGTTTTCTATGTTGCTGGTGAATGAGAAGAATGGAACCATGATTTTGGGGTTTGAGGAGGCCTTTTTTGCCCCTATGAGAAAGATGGGAGTTCTCCTTCACGTTTTCTATCGTTATTCCATTTTTCTCCATTGCTAGGAAGTCATTTTGTGTTGTTGAGTGCAAGTGCAGTAGGCATTTACGTTTTGGGTGTTTGCTGAGGTCGGATTGCTCCCGAAATTCCCATAGGCATTTTCTAATTTTGGGATTCACGATTTGGGTGGGAATGATGGTCATTTTTTCTCTTGAATGTCCCTGAAGATTTGTGAAATCGATTTTGGTTCCGATGGTTGTCCTTTCCCTTGTTCCATTTTCATTTTGGCTTCCCATGAACGTTTTGTTCATATCCAGCAATTGTGTGTGGATATGTTTTGATTAATATGTTGACTATGTGTTTGATGTAAAGTTTGTCTTGGATGAGTAATCCCAAGGAACCCCTATGTTATTGTGTTGTTTCCTTAATAGCCATGAAACCCAATTGTTCATTGGCTTGGCTGGACATTCTGTGAAACCCAACTGTGTGTTGGCTTGACTGTGGATGTATGGTATTGATCTGTGTAAGCCTCTTGTTCCCTAGTTCCTTGTGGGAATCATGCCTAGATCAAGGGTGGAAGTGATCATGAGAGATTGATGAGAAAATTGGCCTATGGTTGGGTGGAACGTTGTAGCGACATAACTAGTTGCGGTCCATCTCAATTAAAAGATAAGTATTCACTTGTATTTCTCTTGTGTATTTACCTATGCAATTGTATTTGTTTTATTTATGAATTATGAATGTGTTGAATGCTTAAATGGATGATTTTATTCCTTTGTATAGTTACATTTATGCATCTGTGTATGTTTTAATTCAACGCATTTTTATTATCATGTTCATGGGCCTATATTTCCTAGTCTGGAAGTAGCAGTAGCCTAGTCACATCCTCTCCATTGTCGGTCTGAGGGCTAGGGATGTGACAACTGACTAGACTCATTACTCGAGTAATTGTAGATTAGGTCGGACTCATTAGGTCATGTCAGTTAATTGAACCAACAGATAATTACTATAATTGTTTTGTAAATGTATATATAGGTTGTTGAGCCAGATAGATACTTGGTTCAGTTTATTGTATGAACCCACATGTGTATTGAGTAATATAATAAGTTACTTTGTGTACGTTTCTTCTATTTGCTCATCAAGGAACTTGGGAATAGTAGGCCTTTATTTACTTGGAGGATACATTGTGAATTCATTAGGTGAATTATGAGTCCCAATACTGGAAAAAAAAAACCCTTTAGGGATCCTTCTTTCTTCATGTCGTGAACCATGGTTGCTCCCTTCACCATTCTTGTTCTCCAGATGCTTGATAAGGAATTCTCTAGTTTATTTTCCCGATAGGATGATGTTATGGTTCATGTCTCGGAATCCTTTCATCATACTTGAAATCATATTTTGGATTTCACCATTTCCAGCCATGTTGTGTCTTTCACTTTCTCCTTGGAATTTTCCTTCAGTAGAACTCGTTTCATCATAATCATCCCCTAAATGATCTTACTTCTTCTCAAGATATAGATATTTTATGTGACTCATGATTGAACACACGATCATTTTTAGAGTACCATTATTTGGTACCAATTGTAATGCACCAACTTGGATATTTGGCACACTAACTCAAACTAACTTAGCAAACAATGAACTAGGTGACTCACACTAGGATTTTTATAAGAAACTGAAGTGTATTTTTTATTGTGAAAGGATGAGAGACATGAAATATTAGTTATTAGACTCTAAAGGTTCTCTATATAAATTTTGAGAATGTTTTGATAATATTCAATGAGCAAACTAGTGAAAAAGGTTTATAGGACTTCTCAACTAGTCCGACTTCAAAATGACTCAAACAGTTCTAGGATGGATTGAATTATGAAACTTAGGGATGGAATGTGTTCATTTTCTTGTTAATGAATAGTGTCAAGTGGAAGAATCGAATTTGAAATTTCCTTGATGTTTTTATGACTTTAACACAGAGACTAACTCAAATTTCAAGGCAATCTAGACTAGGTGCGCACAACAGGGCAGGAAATAATATTTTATTCATTGCAACAAGCAAATAAAATATTAGAGGTATGATATTGAATCAATGGAATAATTCAAAGGATGAATTACATCAAAAAATTATGATAGAGAAGAATATAAGAATCCTCCTTAACGAAAGACTAAGAATCATGAAGAATTGGACTGGAAGGCTTCTTCAATCACTGCAATTGGATGGAAATTCACTGGATGTGATCACAGGACCTTCAATAAACTCAATGATGGATACTGGATGTCTTCATTCTTGCAGTGGAAGCAGGGGCACATATTCTAGCTCAGACTAGGGGCACATCTCCCAAGTCTTGAGGAAAATAGCTCTCAATTCATTTCTAAAACTATCCAAAGATGAGCAAGGGGTGCACACTCTTCCTTTTATAGAATAAATGATGGCTTGTTAAGAAAGCTAAAGAGGCTAATGCGCCCTCATGGATGCATAAAGTTTCCTTACTGTCATGATTTACCTTTTTTTCCTTCATGATTTACCTTTTACTGCTTTGCTTTACTTTTTTGCTTTGTTTTTCCTACTTTTGTTATGCTTTTCACCAATTTTTCCTTCTTTTCCGGATTTATCTTGCTTTTAATTTCCTTCCTTTTCTCTGCTTTTCACTATTTTTTCCTTATGTTTCTACTTTATACTGCTTTATCCTTCTTTACTCTGCTTTACTGCCTTGGCCTTCTTTCTTCTGTATACCTGCTTTCACAACTTTATTCTTGTTTTCTGCTTTGAGCCATATGTTTTTCTTTAGTATTGCTTTCCTAGTTTTCTTTCCTTAATTGTTTTATTCATTATTTTCTCAACTTTCTTAATTTTATCTTTTCTTGGATTTGCTTCTTCTACAAGCTAACTTTGGCCAACTTTCCTCCATTGTGCCCTTCATGATTATTTCCTTTCTATTTTCATAAATGAAACAGTAATTTATGAATATAAGCACTAATAAATGCCTCATAAAACTATATTAAATGATTTTAACCTCTCCTAATTAATTAATAATTTGGAACCTTCAAAATTAACCCCAAAATTAGGAACTCAAACCTTGAATCACTCATGAGGGCACATGACATATTTACCTTGGAGATGATGTGGAAAGAATATTTCAATAAGCAATAGACATTATGTAGAAGGGTGAACAAAGGATGCCAACTTAGACAAATTTATTTAATGTAGAGGATCAATAGTGCCACAGTTCAGAGGAAGGGCCATTAGGGATGAACAATAATCAAAAGCTATATCATGTGTGAGGTAGAAATAATAACAACAATATTATGTTGCTAGGAGGGAAGTAAGAATATAAATGATTCCTACACATAATGTAGGGACACAAATACAATTTTGCATATATATAATATCCCCATATTAAGTCATTGTTGTGTTATGTGTGGGTTAGGAAACCATGACTCAAATAAGTGCCAAAATGGAAAGAAATATTCACAAACTACTTTATGATAATCAAGGTAAACAAGGTGTTGAAATAGAAGAAAGCTCTTATAGCCACAAGAGCTCGCCTAAGAGGGTATGGAGAAATTAAATTAGATTAGGAACCATAAGTATTGATGTGGACTACAAGTATCATAGATTTTTATTTGAAGATAATATATGAGTAAAGGTGAAGATAGTTTCAGAAGATGGTGATTAGTGAAAGGAGTCTACAAGCTAAAGAAAAATAAGATGCGAAATTAAAGGACAAGATAATTGAAAATAGACTTCAACAAGATGTCAAAGGGAAAGCACTATCTAAGGACCATACATGTTTTTTTTTTTGGAAATTGGTAGATATGGACAAATTTGACATTCAACAAAATCATATCATGTGGGTAAGTAAAACACAGTTACATTGTAACTGAATGTGGCCACTACTATGACATAAATGGGAAAATGGATAATAATAACAATAAAGTAGGAAGCCTGGGGAGGTAGGGAGGGTGGGGTAATTCTTTCCCCAGATGGAAACCAGGTATTATCCTTCTCTTGGGGACTGGGAATCAATTCAAACAATATGGCGGAAGCACTAGCTCTTTGGCAGGGCCTAAAGCTCGCTAAAAATCAGGGTTTAAAGGACATTGTAGTGATTGGGGACTCTCGACTAGTCATTCAAGCCCTAAACTTGGGTAATCTCCCTGAAGACATAAAGATTTGGTAGCTGATTAAGAAAATCCAAAGTCTTAGCTCCTTTTTTCAAAATTTCGATGCCTTCCATGTGCTAAGGAAAAATAATGCCCATGCTGACTTAGTAGCCAATGCGGCCTCCTCATTGGCCCAAGGGACCCTTGACCTCAATGGTCATAAATCCTGGAGCCCCATCCCTTAAGTGTTGGGCATCCATATGACCCTGATTATGTTGATCATCATTAACCATTACACGTGGTTGATTGTGGGAGCAGTCGAAAGTCACTTCACTGTTTGGCACATCGTGGAGACAAGGTTGACACATGATGGAATAATGTTGCCACGCTCCAGGACTCGTGGTGGCAAGAGGCTAACATGCTTATGTTTAATGCATTTTAAAGGGAGGCAGGTTAGTTTGTACCTCCCTTTGTTCACCTCACGTTGCTCTGATTTCATCCATCATCGGCATTAAAACAATGCGATCTTCTAGTACAACCGCATCTATTCGCATGATGTTGCGGATCGATCCTGGAACAATTAAAGGTGGTGGATGGATGTTAATTTTGTACCGATGGAAAATTTGTGAAGTATATGCTTCCTCTAGCTTTGGACGTCTGTTGATGCATGGTGTTCTCGTGGATTCCTCTCCTGAATCCTCTGCGTCCTCTTCAGATAGGAATTTGGGTGAGGAGCTACAGACCCTCAAAAGAAGGTGAAAAAGTTGGACCATCTGTTTCATTGTATGGATTTCGAAGGGGGACGTAGGTTGGAAAATGTGGACCAAGACTTAATTCATCTCAAAAAAAAAATCAAACTTGGGATTTCAAAGACTGAGCAGGTTTTTATCAGGTTCCTGGTGGAGCTGGAATTCAAGGTCGAAAGGCTGGAGTTGAAGGTGGCAAGATTGGAAATGTAAGGAAGCTATGGACCCTCTACACGCTCTAAAGGATTTGATTGCAGATTCCTGAAGTTTCTATTCGCAGCCCTGAATTTTGAACCCTGTATTTCTGTTCGCATCTATGTTACTATTTATGTTTGTTTAAAACTTTGTCAGTAGTACTGAATTATGGATTATCTTAGAAATGTCTGGTTTCCGCTCTTGCAAGGGATGAATTTTGTCACTTCCACAAGGGCTCTTAGTTGTATTAAGACTCTATGTTGATACTCTGTAGGAATTGAAATTTTTGGTTCTTTCCAGTGGTTAAACCACTGTCGCTTAATATACTCGTTCCTGTTTTAAAAAAACAATAAAGTAGGAAGCAAAAATGTGAGGACCTACACACCATATGTGGATTTCTTTCAAATCCAAATAGTGGAACCAAACTTCTACTCCAAAGAACACCAAAAATTGATTGATTTGTATCGATAAAATAGTAATGAGATGCATCAAAGTGGAGAAAGTTGATTGATTTGTATCAATAAAATAGTAATGAGATGCATCAAAGTGGAGAAAGCCCTTATTTATAGCCACATAGCTAAATAAAATCCTAACTAAAGGCTTAACTCCTAAATAAGCCAGTAATCCCTTATTATACTAAAGTCTTTTTCAAATATAACATTATTACAAAACATAAGCTTATAAACTTTTTCAAATATAATATTATTACAAAACATAAGCTTATAAACAAAAAAACTGGTTTTATATAATCCTAATACTTAAAATAAATGTTATGGTTAGATACACACCATACTTCCCATAGAAAATGATTTGCCCATATCCATATCTTTAGTGACATGCATTTACAATAAAGTCGATAGAAAAATAGATACCTTAAGTGATGAGACTTTATAAAAGCGGAATGCACTTTATAATAAAAGTCATTTGAAATATTAAAATGACAATCACTTTTCAAAAATAGTTCTTAATGCGACCATCACTTTCAAAAAAAAAGTCGCTTGAAAAATAAGCAACCTAAAATGACATTCACTTTATAATAGAGTTTCTTGCCAATTAAAGAGCAAGATTTGAGCTAAGACATTCACTTTATAAGGAGAAAGTTTATGGCAAGTATCTTTGACTTAGGGAGGATGGCGAAGAGAGAGCGAGGGTTTGTTCTTTATCAGGTTGTAGGTAGGATTTACCAGGCTAAGGGAGAATGGCGCTGGTCTACAATGGTTTCGTCCGCTCCATTTACCGGTACCCATTTTCCTACTCTTCTCTGATTCGGCTGTCTGTTATTAAGAGTTCCTGTCTTTATTTTGGTTTTGTTTGGTGTCTCTGTTGGGTCTTTCTTTGTTTGGTAGGACTTCCAGTCTTGTGTCACCTTTCCTCTAGGGTTTTTCTGAGTACGATGGTGTGCTCAGTTATTGTATTAGCCAGTTTTGTCCGGGGTTTGATGGATTGTTTGGCTTTGTTTTTTGCCGCTACCAGCGACTGAAGTCCCTCCTCATAGTTGAGAACTAGTACCAACCAGTTAAAAATAAGTGGGAAGTCTTTTAATTTTTAATCATTGTCGGTATTGGCTCAGCTTTGCGTCCGTCTGCTCGTGATGCTCTGATTTTGTTTCCCTGTTACTTTTTCGGATTTTGCCTGGGTTAAGTTTCACCTTTTCTGGGTTTGAAGGAGTTGGATGTCCTTTTATTGAGACTGTTGGTGATATTCATGTTGCTTTCTGGTCGGCCTGTCCGAAAGTCAAAGGGTTAAGACTCGGGTTTATTTATGCGTAAAAACCCTTCTTCTTTCGGTTTGATTCTTTAACCAGGGTTAGGGTTTTCGACTGTGTTATTGTGACTGCCTGAAGGCTTCTAACTATTGGTTTTTAGTGTTCTCGTTAGTGATGATTTAAGGCATCCGATCTGGAATATAAAGGATATTTTGATGAGATCTTAACCCTTCATTTTCCCTCCTTTAACCCTCTTCAATACAAGGGTTTTTCTTTCGGCAGTGGAGTTCCAAGCTCGGTAGTGGGCTGGTTTATAGTTATTGGCTTTTGGGTTTCCCTCGCCGACAGCATAGGCTTCTTTTGTGAGGTCTTGTGCTGTTAGGTTTAGTCTTTGCCTGCCTCGTCTCTCTCTGCTTGAGTGCCTATGGGCACATCTTGAGGGTTTACCTTGTGATAATGCTCTCCATCTTTGACTTGATATTTGTCTAGGGTTTTTCATTGTCTATTTACGATTACTGTCTTCTCTGGCTGGATGTGGTTTGTATTGGACCTTTGTTGATTGGGTTTGCGACCGGCTTTAAAGATTGAGGGGTCTTAATTACATGTCCTCCATTGATTTTAGTTTTTTCTCAGGCATCGTTTCTTTTGGATTCTTGTCGAATTTCCTATATTTGTTTACCATCACTGCTTTTCTTGGCAGCTGGATTGTACTTGGTATATGGGGTTTCGACTGACAGTCTATTATTTGTGAATGTCCCTTTCTATGTCGGTTCGATAACTATTTTCTCATTAAGGTTCTGTTTGAGGTATACTAGGCTTCTGTGCCGATTTGATATCTGATTTTCACGAACTGCTATTGATTAAGGTATTTTTGTATTCTGGATAATGTTTCGGTGAATTTGGAGTTTGACTGTCCATCATTATATGTGGAATATCCTTTCAGAGCCGGTCTTGATTTCTGTGGTTTTCATTTTGGTTATTATTAATTAGCCTGTTCTCTCTGTTGCTTTCTCACCGGGGATCGTTGGCTTTATTTGAGGTATTGATTGGTTCTAGTCTGATTTGGCATACTCGACTGTTCTCGGTGTACCTGGGGATTATCTATTTTCCTCTTCATGTGGCTTGTTCTGTTCTGTGCTAATTTAGATATCTGTGTTATGGCTGCTTGGTTTTTAATATATAGCCATCTCTTTCTATCATTTAGCTGACTGGGAACCGTTCTTTGATAATCTGTATTTGATTGAGTTTCAATTCAGATTTGTGGAATGCTGCCAGATTGTTATCTTATATATAGCCTTTCTTTCTAGTGTTTATTTTCCTGGGGACCGTTCTTGGATAATCTGTATTTGATTGAGGTTCAGTTCTGATTAGTGGTCTTCTTCTCATAACCTTCTTCCTTGATTCTGATGATGGAGACTCATGATGGGTCTCCTGATCCAAGATTGGACCATGGTCTTCCCCATTTTCAGAGGCATAGAAAGGCAAAGGCCTACAAAACTTTGGAGGGGAAACTTCGTTATGTGGTTGGAAGGGATATTTATATGGACAGGGTGGATGCCTTGAGCCGTCGTGCCTTAATTAGCAGGCTTGAATATGTTTCCATGGATAAAAAGGACTGGGTTTCATGGGCTGTTGAGTATTGGAAACCATTCCTATCCTATGTTCCAACTATCAGCTTGCTGGTTCGGGGTTGGATTGTATTCATCTTTTTAGAGGAAGAGCATGCTACTGAGGTTCTCAGCCGCTTATGGAGAGTGGGAAATGGATCATTAGTGCTTGATCGTTGGCATGTTCAATTTGATCCTGTGAGAGAAAGAGTGAAAAAACGCCATCTGTGGGCTATTCTCCCAGGGCTTCCTTTCCCACTTTGGAACCGAGCACTACTGGAAGGTGTCGGAAATACTATTGGACGGTTTGTGGTGTTAGAAGATGATTTCATGAATACATATGATAAGAGGAAGGCTCCGACATTTGCTTTTTGCTCTTTCTCCTGATCTTGTCCTTTTACAGGAAACTATGACTAGTTATTATCCTGCATTATTTGCCTTCTCTAAACTTTGCCCGGGCTGGGAGTTTTGTTCCCTAAGTTCTAATGGCCTTTCTCGCAGCATTCTTTCTAGATGGAATCCAAAAATTATTAAATGCAAAGCCTTTCAAACTGCTGCTGGTATTCTGCTTAATGCTTCAATCTGAAGATCTCACCTCAAGCTCTCTATATTAAACTGTTATGGTCCTTACCTCAATCGGGACTCCTTCTGGAATGTTGTGGCTTCAAGTGGTCTTCTCTCTCTTCCTAATCTTATATTAGCTGGAGATCTTAATCGGACTCTAAATTCCTCTGAGATCTGGGGCTCCAAAGCGCATCCTGACCCTTTGGGCCCTTTTTTCTCTAAACTTTTCTCTGACCATCATTTAGTGGATGTGGCTTCCTGTGCTGGTCCTACCTGGAGGAATGGAAGGATGGGGGAATATGGTATTTCTAAAATATTGGATCATTTTTTATTATCAGATCAACTCGTCAACTCGCTTCAAAGGTATAGAGTTTGGGCACACAGATGTGGGATTTCTGATCATTTCCCTATGATTCTTGAATGGACTGATCATCATAGTCATTGTGCCTATCCTTTTAAATTTAATCAATCTTGGTTAGACAATGAGGATTTTATTCAAATGGTCCGTTCTAAATGGCCTCGTATTCCTCAAAACCCCTCTTTGGATGCTATGCAGGATCTCTATATCAAATTAAAAACTCTAAAGGAGAAGGTTAAATCTTGGACTAAATTAGAAACTTTAAAGATGAAAGACCATTCTGCTGCATTGGAAAAGGAAATTAGTTCTATCCTCCATTCTTATCCTTCAGCAATATTAAATCAAGAGCAGCAACAAAAAATGAATTCTCTTAAAAAGGATCTTCAAAAGCTGATTGATCATGAAATTAATTCTGTCAGACTTCAAAGCAGAATTACCTGGGCACAAAAAGGGGATGCTAATACTAAGTATTTCCATGCTGTTGCTTCAGCCCGCAAAAATCATAATGCTATTTGGAGTCTTCAAGATGAATCGGGGAATTGGATCTCGGATGACAAAATCCTTAAAGATCTTGGCATTTGACATTTCAAGACTTTATTTGAAGATGATCATTTGACTAATCTGGAAGCTCAACTCAAGGTTATCCGTCTCTTTCCTTCTTTTATCAGCCCCGATCAGATATCAGCCTTTACTAGACCTGTAACTAGCTTGGAAGTTGAAAAGGCTTTAAAACTCTTTAAAAAAGATAAGGCTCCTGGCCCGGATGGTTGGCCGGTTGAATTTTATCTGACTTTCTTTGATCTTTTGGGTCCTCTTCTTGTTAACTTGGTGGAAGCTTCCAGAATTACTGGCAGAGTGTCTCAGGCTCTCAACTCCACTTTCCTAACTCTTATTCCAAAGATAGATATGCCTGTCTCCTTTGCTGACTTTCACCTCATTTCCTTATGTAATCTCTGCTATAAGATCATTTCTAAAGTTGTGGCTATGAGGCTTAAGCCATTCCTTGATGAAGTTATTTCTCCTCAACAATTTGGTTTTTTAAAGAATCACCCAAATCCTAGATCCCATAGCTATTTCTCAAGAGGTGCTCCATACTGTCCATTCCAGAAAGAGGTGTGCTCTTATTCTTAAATTGGACTTATCTAAAGCTTTTGACAGAGTGAACTGGACTTTCATCCGTCTCCTTCTCATTCAAATTGGGATTCCTCTTGTTGGGGTTAACTGGATTATGGGATGTGTTTCTTCAGCCAACTTTTCTGTGCTGGTAAATGGTTCTCCATCTTCCTTTTTTTCTGCCTCTCGGGGAATCAGGCAGGGGTTCCCTCTTTAACCCCTCTTATTCATTCTGGTCATAGAGGGGCTTAGTCTGTTGATTGAGGAAGCTAAACGCAATGGTATGATCAAAGGAATTAAAATTTCACATCTGCTTTCCCTTACACATTTACTTTTTGTGGATGATGGGATCCTATTTGCCTTGGGTTCTATTGAGGAATGGGTTTCCTTCAAAACCATTCTGGATATATTCTGTGAGGCTTCAGGTATGAGTATTAATGCAAACAAATCAAGTTTTCTACAAAATGATATGAGTATGGATTCACTCCATAGAATCATAGATATTCTCCCGTTCATAGTGGATGATATTCGAAAAGGGTTCGGCTATCTTAGCTATTTTCTTAAACCTTCAGGTTACTTGATTAAGGATTGGATTTGGCTGGTTACAAAATTTGAAAAGAAAATTTCTCACTGGACAAATAGATTCCTGTCCTTGGGTGGCAGACTTGTCCTCATTCAATTTGTTCTATCTAGCATGCCATTTTATTGGATGGCGTTGGTTCCGATTCCAACTTCTATATTAGACAAGCTCAGAAAATTGATTTTTTCATTTCTGTGGGGCTCTTCTTCAAAGACTAAAAAATTCCATCTTGTGGATTGGCATCTTTTGGCTTGTCCCACATCACATGGTGGCTGGGGAATTAAACATCTTCCCAGCTTCAGTCTTTCATTAAGAATGAAAAGTTTTTGGTTAGTTTTAAACAACAAAGGTATCTGGAATCTTCTGATTGCTGTTAAATATTTGAAAAATAAACCTCTCCATATTTGGCTCAAGGATAAGAATTTCATTACTAGCAATGCCTCAATAATTTGGAGGGGTTTCATTTACACCATCTTCTGGATTGGCAGAGGCATCATTTGGAAAGTTGGGAATGGAGAGTCCATCAGTTTGGGTGCTGATCCTTTCATAGGTATGGGATCTTCTTTTGTTCTGCCAAGAGATTTAAGGGATTACTTAGAAGACTATGGTATTACTTCTCTGGCCCAAGCTCGTAATCAAACTTCCTCTGCTTCTGGTTATTGGTTCTCATCTGAGGAACTTGACCTCTCCGGTGAATGGAAAATAGCTTGGGACAATTATATTAGAGGTTTGGAATATGGCCGCATTCATCTCAATAATCAAATTGATACCATATCTTGGTCTCATTTCAATTATACAGGTCCTCTTATCGCTACTGAAGGATATAAATGTATTCTCTCTGATATCTATTCAAAGATTAATGATTCAGTTCTGAAAATTTTATGGACCTTGAGTATTCCATTAAAATTAAAATGCTTTATTTGGCTGATTCTTAAGGAAAAGATATTAACCTGGGATCAATTACAAAGCAGAGGATTTATGGGACCCAGTAGATGTGTCCTTTGTGAGGATAATGTGGAGATATTCATCATTTATTTTTCTGCTGTCCATTCTCTGCCAATGTTTTCAATTATTTTGCGGCCAAATACAAGTGTCCTTCCCAGTTTTCATCACTGTTCACTCCTTTTTGGACCAATGGTTCAACTCTACAGCACGATCTGCTTCCTTCAGATTTATTTCGTTATTTATTCTATGGGGAACATGGCTTCTTTGGAATCATTGCCTATTTGAAAATATGAAACCATCCCTCTCAGCTCTGATTTTCAGGATAGAAGGATTGATTTATTCTTTCCCTGTTCTGATTACTCTTCATAAATCCCGTAATCCTGGTCCTGCTCCATTAAAAAGCTTTCCTTGTGGATACTTTGATGGAGCTACTGCAAAAAATCTTGGAGGTGCAGGTTTTGTGATATTTATTAATGATTCCCATTTCTTCAGTTTTTCTATGGGATGCGGGAGTAGCACAAATACCAGAGCAGAATTATTGGCTGTTTGGGCTCTTCTTAGAGCTGGATTATTGATGGAAATTCCCTTACAGTTGATTTTTGGTGATTCCTTGGTCATTATTTCTTGGCTCAACAGATTTTCAGCACTTGATGTTCCATCTCTGATGCATTGGTGTCCCGATATTAGATATATGATTCATGTGGCCCCTCCGGTGATCTTTAAACACACTTTTCGTGAGCATAATTCAATGGCAGATGAACTTTCAAAAAGAGCTTTGCAATTGGATATGGGTTTTGTTTCTTATTCAGAAACATTGGATGGTTTGGTTATTAACCAAGGCATTCTTGCTCTATTTTAGTTGTTGCTAATACTTTATTTTTCAGCCTATGATTTCTGCTGTTGATGAGGTACCCCTGGTTGTTCTGTTTGAATCTTCTCTTCCAGCATGTATTTGCTCTGAAATGTATGGTTAAAGTTCACTCCAGATTTATATCAGCATTTCTGACCTGATTATTCAGGGATGATGAGGAAAGTCTGCAAATATCAGACTTTATCTTGTTTTGTTGCTCTGTTCTGGACATTTTCTCATGCATGAGACGGATCTGTTTTATCAATCATCATATTGTATTGTAAATGATGTCTTTTGATTCAATTGAATAACAAAGACTAGTATTTTTTCCTCTGAAAAAAAATATTTGAGCTAAGACAACTTATTATTAAAGAGCTACTTCAACCAAGTAAACATTATTATATTTAAAGTAAGAAAATTAAATTTTCGAGCTACTTCAACCAAGTAAACATTATTATTTTAAAGTAAGAAAATTGATTTGTTTTGTCTTTGTTGATTCCTTTGGAATCATGCTTCATGCAAAATGTTTCTCCCACCTTGCCTCCTCCGCATGCAACCCCTTCCACTTTATATTGTACTCTGCAATTTAGCATGACACATTTATTCCTCCAAAATATCTTCTCCTCGTTGCTCAATGATGAAATTTTTGCTCCTTGTTTCTCATTGGAATTTATGCCTATGTAACTATGTCTTCATCAAACTTTGTCTTGAGTCACAAAACATGGAATACATGGAATATGTCATGGATTTTTCCCTTATTTGGGATTTTTAGTGCATATTACATCCATCCAATCTTCATGTGCACGTTAATATGGCATATAGAACTAATTTTGGATTTTTTATTTTTCTTTCTTTTACTGAGTATCTATGGATAAGGCTATAATAGAACAAATTGTTAAAGTTGCAGCAACATGAGTCATTCCCCAAGCCAATCTTGTGCACCAAGATTGGGCCTCATGTGTTGAGGTAGTTTCTTAGGGAGCCTGAGTTGGACTCATGAAACTCAAAGTAGATTCTTGAGTTTGACTCAAGAATGACTAATTCTTATGTGTAAAGGTTAATCCTCATGTGTTGAGGTGAATTATTTGATATGTCAAAGTGGTGATGTTGTATAGCCTTGTTGGATAAGACTAAGGACTTGTGTGTCAAGTCGGATCCTCATGTGTTGAGGTGGACCTCATGTGTAGAGGTAATGCTTTGCATTTCAAAGCATGAATGGTGTGTCATGATGCATTACTGACCATGGTCACTCGAGATGGATGAGCTATTAAGTCTCCTCTAAAGATTAGCCACCTCTAGAGTGAATTACTTTAGCATATGACAACTTGATAGTAATAAAATACGATCATATCATTGGGAAAATATTCTTGGTACAAATTGATATCATAGATAAATTAAAGTTGGCATATGTGGACCATGCAGATAACATAAGAGATAAAGGTAAGCATGCTTTGAGAATAGAGAAATCCAAATTGCACATGAATAAAGACTTATGTTAATTAAGAAGAACTCAAGTTGATTAACTCTAAGTGATATTAACTACGTATACTTCAACAAATTAAGAAGAACTCGAATTAATCACTTGAGTGATTCAATCAAGCATGATTTTAGTTAAGAGAATTACTCAATGTTAATAAAGAAAAAACTAGTTAACTAAAAGTGTTTTGCATGATGACACTTTAGTTAAACTAAAAAACGACGCTTGAGTTAGCATCCTAACTAAATGGTCTAGCGTCTAGTTAGAAGGTGAGTTCATCCCGAAGTCAAGTACACAAAGATGTTAAGGAATGATTGAGAGATAATGCATAGTCATCATGCAGGACTTTGATAAGATCAAAGTAAAGTGTGAATTGAAATCAATTATGTGCATGTGTACAAGAAGTGGTGAATTGAGTGTATGCAGGGCATACAAATGGACTCTTCTATCAGTCTTTCCTAGTGATAACAACTTGGATGCTTGGTACTTCTCTCTTATAAAATCACCAAGGGTGCTTGATGTAAATACATATTGTATATTTCTCTTCTCTATTGCTTAGTGATTACACCTCGGGTGTTTTCTCTCTTATCTTGAACTAGGGGTGTCGAATATTGTAAAATACATTCTCTATTATCTATCATTGTGCTAAGAATATTTGTTGGAGTTTTTCTCTGTCATTGTTTTGAGGGTTTTCCCTAGAGTACATGTTTTGTTATGTGTGAATGATTGTGTATGATTTTTCAATTGATTTCAAGTACTTAGTGATTCCGCAAATAAAGATTAAAGATCAAAGTTTGAAAAAATTCAACACGGTATCAATCTCAAGGCATGAATGAACTAATTTTTGCAAGCAAGATTGATCCTAAGTTGTATAAGTTGAGAATAGTACTTGAAGAAAAATGTCCTTGATCTCAGTAAGACCGGAAGACCGACTTGAAGGAAATTAAAAACGCAATACTTAGAAGTCCAAGATATTAAACATCCTAGAAGAGCATGATCTTAATGGATACATATCCAATGTTGTTGATATGTATCTAATGCAAGGCATAGTAATTTAAAGAAGAACCAAGCTAAAGCTAAGAGGATTATCTATGATTCGGTAAAGGACAATTTGACTCCAACGATTACTCCATTTAATACCGTGAAGGAATTATTCAATACTTTGACAAATTTCTATGAGAATAAGGATCCTAGTCAGAAGAGGGAATTGAAGAACAAGATTTGGAATCTGAATATGGAGAAGGACGAGACAATTACTTCCTTCTTAACAAATATCTCTCAAGTAAGAGATCAACTCATGAGCATTGGAGTGACGATCAATGATGATGATATTTATTCAAATTGTTTTCGATGGTCTCCCATCCTCATGGGATACATTCTTTGCCATTATTAATGGTTGAGAGGGGCAACCAAAATTTGACAGGATGTGGCATGATTGCCTCCAAGAAGAAGGGTGAATTCAAAGCAAGATTTATTCCTCCAAAGAAGAGAACCTTTCTCTTATGGTAAGAATGAAGAAAGGAAAGAAATATTTCTCTTAGTGGAAGTTTTCTCATAAAAAAGAAAAGGTATACAACAAGGACTTTGATAATTCGAATATCAAATGCTTCAAATCCAATAAGAAGGGTCACTTTGCTTCAGAATTCTGGAAGGAAAGAAAAGGCAAGCATCATGCATCTACCACTAACATTAATGAAGAGAATTCACCGAAGAAGTCAAGGAATGAAAAAGATGATGATCGTCGAAAAGAGTATTTCATTTTAGTGCACCAGTGATGGTATAATCTGTAGATGTGGAGATTGTCATTGGTGATGTATGAATATCCAAGTTGCAATGGGCTTCTGTCAAGAAATAAGATAAAGATCTAAGGACTCTAGTAATCTCTACAAAGAGGCAGAGATCAAGAGGGATCCCACAAACACAATAAAAGATAAGTATTTGTATTTGGACGTACAATTTCTCTTGTAAATCATATCTAAATGTTTTTGAGTATATTCTTCATTACAATTCTATGCAGATTTGTATTCCTAAAATCAAGAAGTATGTTATAGTGTAACAAGATGAGCATATGCTATAGTTTTCTTTTACTTACAAATAATAAGCTAAAATAGTACATGTAATTATGATTGAATGAGTATCCTATAGTGTTATATAACATTCCATGAGATATGGATGGATGTTGTGATGAAGCATTGGCTAAAATATTTACATAACTATGTGTATTATTTCCATTGCATTAAAATGTTCATATGAATGAATTTCTTGATCATGCAATGTTCATAACCATTTGACTAAATTTGACTCGTAGGAAAATTCCTCGTGGTATGACCTACAACAAAAGAATGACAAGTATTGAATGTGAAGTCATTATGGTTGCATATCCTAAAGGAGAGCAAGATGTTATTAAGTGGGAATCTTTTAGGATCATATCTAGGGGTTCCTATGTTTATATGGGTAGAAGCCTCCAGCACTATTGGTTATATCCATAATAGAATCCCTCATGATATTTTGGGAGAGAAGACTCTTGAAGAATTTTTCATTGGTGAAAAACTACTAGATGTTGGACACTTGAATATGTTTTGTTGTCCTATCTACATTCATGTACCAAAAGAGAAGAGGACAAATATGGATCCATCCAGAAATAAAGGGACATTTTTTGGATATAGTGAATCCTCCAAAGTCTACATAATCTATGTACCAGGGTAAAGACACATTGAATTCAAAAAATATGTGGCATTCCATGAGGAGGTTGCATTCAAGCGCTATAAAGAGATTTAGTGTGATTCATATATGGAGGAGGATGAGACTCCCATGATGGAGGATTTAGGTTCTGGTTCTCCTCTTTTATATGTTGAGATGAAGAAGCCAAAAGAGTCCTCATATTCTCTATCTCTTGAAGAACTAGTAGGATTGGTTGAAATATCACTTAATGAACCTCTTGTTAAGAGTATATCAACATGGTGCCAAGACATTCTACAAGAGGAAGAAAATCATGGAGCACCAGCAGGAACATTCAGAGAAACAAAGAGCCCTGAAATATATTCAAGATATGTTGCACATATGAGTCATATCCATTATTCAAAACCTTCCACCTATGAAGAATCTGCTAAGAAACAAGTATGGAAAGATGCCATGATAGAGGAATACAAATATATTATGAGGAATGATGTTTGGGAAGTGGTTCCTAAACCTAAAGGGAAGTCTATAGTAACTTCTAGGTGGCTTTATAAAACAAACATGTTGATTGTGGAAGTATTGAAAAGTATAAATATAGATTTGTATCCCATGGTTTCTCATAGAAATAATGGATAAAGTATGATGAGACATTCTCTCTTATGGCAAAGTACACCACTATTTGAGCCATGTTTTCCCTTGCTTAAATTATTGGATGGAAACTTCACTAGATGGATGTGAGGACTTCCTTCCTCAATGGAGAGATTGAGGAAGAGGTATACCTACATCAACCCGAGGGGTTTGTACTTCATGGGAAGGAGTCCCATGTATGCAAACTAAGGAAATCCTTGTATGGGCTTAATCAAGCCTCGAGGGATTGGTATTTGATGATTGATATCTATGTTCAGAGCTTGGGATTCTCCAAAAGTGAAGCTAATCCAATGTTTGTACTTCAAGATTGTGAAGAAATAACCTCTGATATTGGTTATCTATGTCGATGACTTGTTCCTCACTAGAGAGGACCAACTAACAACTCATTGCAAGAGGGATCTCACTTCTAAGTTCAAAATGAAAGACTTGGGTCTTATGCACTACTTTATTGGCATTGAAGTTTGGCAAAGGAAAGATGAGATTTTCCTTTTGCAAGGAAAGTACACAGTTGATGTGTTGCACATGTTTGGTATGATGGATTGCAAATCCATTTCTACACCGATGGATTCTATCTAGTGGATCCTTAGTGGATCCTACTTTGTATAGATAGATCATTGGCTCCCTGATGTACTTGATACATTCGATACCTGATATATGTTATGTTATGAGTATATTAATCTATTTCATGTTTGGGCCTAGACATAGACATTGGGTTGTTGTTAATCATGTTCTTAGATACCTTCAAGGTACAATTTCTCATGAACTCAAATATGCATCCAGTGGAGGAGTGATGCTACTTGGATATGTCGACTCTAATTGGGGTGGTAAAATTGTGGACTGAAAGAGTACATTCATATTTTGTTTTGTCTAGGAATATATATGATATTTTGGTCCAACAAGAAGCAGGGCTCCATAATCAAAGTACTATGGAAGCATAGTATATTACAGCTAGTACTTCCTGTCGAGAATCTGTGTGGATTAGGAATCTACTTGTTAGGTTTTTCAAGGGGGAGCTTGAGAATACAGTCATTCGCTCTGATAATCAGAGCTGCATTAAGCTCCTAGAAAACCTTGTGTTTCATTATAATTCAAAAAAAATTGAGATTAAATATCACTTCAATAGAGACATCGCACAGATAGGTTTCGTAAGACTTCAATACATTGCTACCGATGAGAAGATTGCATATATGTTGACTAAGCCTCTATCCATGATGAAGTATAGGTACTTCCAATAAAATCTTGGCATGGCCGAGAATGCATCCCTCACTCTGAGAGGGAGTGTTAAAGTTGAAACATCACAAGTCATTCTCCAATCCAATCTTCTGCGTCAAGATTGAGCCTCAATTATTGAGGTAGTGACTTAGGGAGCCTAAATTGGACTCTACAAACTTTGAGTATATTCTTGTGTTTGAATCAATAATGACTAAGCCTTGTGTGTAAAATTTAATCCTCGTGTGTTGAGGTGAATTCTTTGATATGTCAAAGTGATGATGTTATACCGTTTTGTTGGACAAGACTAAGGACTTGTGTGTCAATTCAGATCCTCATGTGTTGAGGTGGACCTCATGTGTAGAGTTAATGCTTTGCATGTTGAAGCATGAATGGTGTGTGATACATTACTAACCATGGTCACTCGAGATGGATGATCTATTAAGTCTCCTCTAGAGACTTTCCACCTCTAAAGTGAATTAATTTATCATATCACCACTTGGAACGATAGTAATAAAATATGATCACATCATTGGACAAATATTCTTAGTACAAATTGATATGATAGATAAATTAAAGTTGGCACATGTGGACCATGCTGATAATGTAAGAGATAAAGATATGCATGCCTTGAGAATAGAGAAATTTTAATTGCAAGTGAATAAAGACTTCGGTTAATTAAGGAGGAATCAACTTGGTTAACTCCATATGATATTTAACTATGTATACTTCATCAAATTAAGGAGAACTCGAATTTATCACTTCAATGATTCAATCAAGCATGATTTTAGTTAAGAGAATTAGCTCTATGTTAATAAAAAAGAAGTAGTAAACTAAAAGTGTTTTGCATGTAGGTAAACTAAAAGACAACACTTGCATGACGAAACTTGAGTTAGCATCCTAACTAAGTGGTCTAGCAACCAATTAGATGGCAATTTCATCCCGAAGTCAAGTACACAAAATATTAAGGCACAATTGAGATGTAAAGTGCATTCATCATGCAGGACTTTGATAAGATCAAACTAAAGTGCAAATTGAAAGCAATTGTGTGCACATGTGAAAGAAGTGGAAAATTAATTGTATGCAGGGCATACAACTGGACTCTTCTATGATTCTTTCTCGGTGATAACACTTGGTATGCTTGGTACTTCTATTTTATAAAATCACCAGGGGTGCTTGATGTAAATACATATTGCATATTTCTCTTCTCTATTTCTTATTGATTACACCTGGGGTGTTTTCTATCTTATCTTGCACCAGGGGTGCCGAATATTGTAAAATACATTCTCTTCTATATATCATTGTGCTAAGAAGATTTGCTAGGGTTTTCCTACCTCATTGTTTTAAGGGTTTCCCCATGGTATATGTTTTGTTATGTGTGAATGATTGTGTGTATGATTATTCAATTGATTTCAAGTACTTAGTAATTCTACAAATAAATATTAAAGACAAAATTCAACACAAATACCATATTGGCCATTACAAATTGGTAATATGAATGGTGTCAATATTTCTATTACACCATTTAGTTCACAACCATGGATAAGTTATCATTCATGATACAATTTTTGTTTGGTATCTCCTATAAAGGCTTAGCATAAATAGAGACTTATGTTTTGGATGATCTAGTCCTTCATTGAGGAGGGAATTTTTAGAAGAGTGGAATGTTGTATTTTACCAATATTTAGCAAGATGTATCCACTTAACCTATTTTAGTTTCTTGTCCCTGATGTAAATTTGAAGGTAACCTTCCAAGCACTTGTTAACAAGCTCAATTTTCCCATGTTTTTCAAAGTGATATGTAGTACTCCTATCAAAGGTCATCCTTGATCATTTGAAAAGTTATTGCCAAAATTTGTTGACAAAATTTGGATCCCCGTCACATATGATATGGTGAGGTAATTCATGTATCTTATACACATGCTTAAAGGAAAAGTCAACAACATCAAAATATTGAACCTTTATAGTCAAGGGAATTAAATGGTCATACTTACTTAAATGATTAACTAACACAAAGATAACACCCTTTCCTTCATAGAATAGTATTCCATTGATGAATTACATATATACATATTCTCATTTCTAGTTGGGGATAGAATTAGGATGGAGGATACCAACATAATGAAATGCTTCCACCTTGTTCCATTGGAAAGTTTCACATTTAGCCACAAATTTCCCAACATCGACCTTTAATTTCAACCAATAAAAACTAAAGGACTCCTTCTAATGAATTTTGTGGAAAGTTGCATGGCCAATCGATTGATATGCATGTTTAGGTTGATGATCCTCTGCAATAAGGGGATATCCTAAAGTAAAACAAATGTGAGTTTTAAATACTATAAAACCATGATTAATAATAGTCCAAGGTTATGATTTCTTTCCATCAAGAATGTCTTAACTTTAAGAGGATCTTGCATGCAATTTTTTTTTAGGCCATCCAAAGTAGGTTGGATAATTTGATTGAGACAAGGAAACATAAAAAATATTATCCAAACACTTTTTATAGAGGATCTCAAATTGTTGGAGACATTTACCCACCATGCACACTTATTTTGGTCAATTTGTCCTTGTTAAACCACTATCCTAAGTTTTATTGACTTAATGGGAATTAGAGGAGCATTGTATGACATCAGCATGAGCACACCCATGCCTACCTTCAGTAAAGGAGGCCAACTAAGCCTTCTCCTTCATTTGGGGAGGCCAACTAGAGCACTCTGGGAGTGATCTAAGTGTCATAAATGCACCTAATTGCTAACTAATGGTTACAATCAATTAAGTTGAGTGGTGAAGGCACCTCCATTCATTATATTGATTATTTAATTAATATTTAATGAACTGGAGTCAACAGGGGCGCCTCCAACCACCTCTAATGGCCAGTTTTAATTTAGTTAACCTCATCAGGGTTCATTGGAGTTAATGATGAGATACCACTTGTTAGTTGGCATGCATTGACATGTGTCTGAGCTAATTTCAGTTAGACTCAGTCATTCATTGCACTCTAACTTTAGTTAGGACTTAGTTGAGTCAATCGACACTTGATCAATTGGTTAACTAGTGTGTTTACTGTGGCTTATAGTTAGTTAAGCTACACCCACTCATTCAATTCGAATGAACTCCTTGGGAACTTGAATTGTCTTGGAAATCATGCATCTTCCATTATCATTGTATTGTATTATTCATTATTCATTGATTATACAGAGCTGCTACTCCCATTGCAGCATCATTTTGCCAATTTTATGCATATTTGTCTGTATTCTTTGTGAGACTGTGTTTTTAGTTCCTAGACCACTGTGACAAATTAATATGGTATCAGAGCTCACAGTAAGATGAAGCTCAGGTCTCTCAAAAACAAGGTTTTTGACAGATCTTGCATGAAAAATTGAGCAAAAGCTCAAAATTCCAGCATTGCACTAGAAGCCAAGGCTTACCACTTAATACCCCAAGTAAAGGAATTGTTGATCAAGCTTGTTTGATCAACTATGTTGGGTGTAATGAAATCCTAAAATGTGCAGGTTGTCCAACCTTACGATGCCCCTTTTGTTGTGATTTGCAGGTTTTAACAGGTGAAAGCATTCGCTCCAGCAGGTTGAAATGGCTTCTTCAGTAGAACTCTTGACTCCGTTCAATTTCCATTCATTGAAAGGAGACATGGATATCCATCTACATTCTAGAGGACTCTATATGGTCACTATGTACATACACTAAAGAAGAGCATGCTTCTGTGATAGACAAAGCTAGATTCTTGAATAAAAAATATGGAGCATTCGGATTCTTGTGCTTCTCTGTTTCCCGGGAACTTCTTTTCCATCTCTTAGGATTGAAGACTCCAAATAAAATTTGGGACAAATTGGAAACCCTGTATGGAAAACAAGATGATTTGAGAGTATACCATCTTGAAAACGAGTTTATGTCTCTCCATCCTTCCAATTTCGATACCTGAAATGATTTTTTCACAAAGTTCAAGCACATTGTCTTACTATTGAAGCAATGTAAGGTGGAGAAGGAGGATTATCAGCTCATCCTCGCCATACTCTCCAAACTTGGAGATGATTATTCGGTGTTTGTCTCTACATTCCATGCGGGGAATATCACAACCCCTGGATGGAATATGCCTTCATTGAGTCCCTAACAAGTGAACATGATAAGCTTGTCCAAATCGGGATCATCAGATCCTCTTGTGATCAAGCCCTCTATGTCTCGAGGCCCAAATATCTGAAGGGTAAAGGAAAGAAATAGAAGAACCTAAAAACCAAATTCAAAGCTCCTAAGCCTAAAGTTGAAAACCATAAGCATGAAGACCTTTCCGGCTCGAAGAAGAACAAAGGAAAAGGGCATCATGGGAATGAAAAAGTCAAGTGTTCATACTACAGAAAGGGCTTCCACCCTGAACATGCCTGCATGAAAAAGAAACTTAATGAAGCTACTTCTCTTCTTGAGAAAAACCACATCAATCTTCCAAAAATATTTCGAAGGAGAGATCAGCAAGATCGGGAACCACAACATGAAATAGGCCATGCCCTCATGGAAAGCACTTCGAAATCCAAATCACTCTTGATAGATTATGGAGCTTCGAACCACATGATGGCTGAAAGAGACTCCTTCTCATCTTTGGAGACTGGAAAATCCATTCCCATCCACATGGGAGATGACTCCATATTCATATCCGAAGGACAAGGTACTGTAGATCTTGAGCATGGTTATTTTTCCAATGTTTTGTATGTACCATCTCTTGCATCAAACCTCCTAAGTGTTTATCAAATGACACATACGCAAGTGCCCAAGAGAGTCTCCTTTATCCCGGATGATGTAGAGATCACATAAATTGCATCCGGAAAACTTGTAGCAAAAGGCCTTGCAAACCATCATGCAAAATCCTACGAGTTCTCCCATTTTGTGGTGGATGCAAATCCCACCGCATTGATAACTCATGGAAATGAAGTTAGTAGACTGTGGCATGAGAGGTTCAAACACTTGAACTTCAAATACTTGCAGCAATTACAGAAGAATTCTATGGTTGAAGGCTTCCTAGTCATTAAATCTACCAGTGGAATTTGCAAGGGTTGTGTTGTTGGAAAGCACCCTGAGAATAAGTTCGATCGGGGGAAGGAAAGCCGAGCATCATGCATATTGGGACCGATACATTCTGATATCAGCGCTCCCATGCCTATCACATCCATGAATGGATCAAGGTACGTTCTGAATTTCATTGATGACTTTTCCAGATACACATGGGTCTTTTTTATCAAAAAGAAGTCAGAATTCTTGGAAAAAATCACTGAATTGAAGGACTTGATTGAGAATGCATCTGGAAAAAATATCAAGATATTGAGATATGATAATGGCAGGGAGTATTTCAGTAATGAGTAACTTCATATATGTTCCCAAAGTGGTATTCATATCCAGCATTCAGTCCCCTACACTCCCCAGCAGAATAGTGTAGCAGAGAGGAAGAATCGGTCTCTCAAAGGGATGACCACCTGTATGTTGGAATCAAAGAAGTTGGCTACAAATTTGTGGGATGAAGCCATGCATGCTACAGCATATATTCAGAACAGAGTTCCACACTAATCCATGAAAGGGAAGACCCCTTTCAAAGCATACTTTGGACATAAGCCAGATGTGTCGAATCTGCAGGTGTTTGGGTCCACTGCATGGGCCCGAATTCCACTTGATAAAAGGAGAGCTTTGCAACCGCAAAGCATAGAATGTTTATTTATTGGATATCCTGATGAATCAAAAGGTTTCAAGCTGCTGGATATAAAAACAAAACAGATCATCATTGAAAGGAGTGTCAAGTTCAATGAGCCTCTTCAGGAGGTAGAACTAGTGAAGGAGAAAATTGTTGAATTTCCTTCCTATTCTATTGAATATTTGGATGATGTAATTGGGCATGATGACCCTGATTTGGATCCTATGATTTCTGATACCAGTGTAAAGAAAACATTAGATCCTAAATCAGAACCTTTAGTATGAAATCATCTCCCAACTTGGGCCCGACAGACACTCTCCTCCGCAAGAGATAACATTGGAAATCTGGATGATCCAAGGAGAACCCGGTCCGATTTCCAAAGAGCGGGTATTGCGCTCTCTTGTCCTGATTATTTTCTATACGAATATTGTTATTTGATGATAATTTCAAACCCTAATTCTTACTACCATGCTCGTAAGGATCCAAGATGGCAAGTTTCCATGGATGAAGAGATGAATTCTCTTCAGAAAAACACTAATTGGGAGCTAGTTTATCTTCCTCCGGGGAGGAAATTGGTTCAATCCAAGTGGGTGTTTCAAACTAAGGTTGTTGCTGATGGAAACACCTGAAAATATAAGGCAAGGCTGGTAGCAAGAGGTTTCTCGGAGGTCTAAAGTGTGGACTACCATGAGACTTTTGCACCAGTTACAAAAATGGACTCCATCCACATAGTTTTGGCAATTTCTACATCTAAGCACTGGGAAGTGCATCATATGGATGTTAAGTCTGCCTTTCTACATGGAGATATTCATGAGGAGATATACATGAAGCATCTTAAGGGCTACATTTCTGATCCATATTTGGTTTTCAAGCTAAAGAAGTCACTATACGGGTTAAAACAGGCCCCAAGAGAGTGGTATTCCAAGATGGATGCCTTCCTTCTCTCGCACAACTTCCAATGGTGTAAATCAGATCCAAATGTGTATATACAAGAGTCTGATGGTCATTTGATGATTATTTTTTTATATTTTTATGACTTACTGATTACAGGTAGCACAGTTACTTCTATTTCAGTCATCAAAACTGCTCTCCACAATGCATTTGAAATGAGCGATTTAGGGCTCTTGAAGCAATTTCTGGGGCTCGAAATTGAGCAAAATTTTGATGGGATAATGGTCAATTAGTAAAAATACATATCAGACCTGTTAGTAAAGTTTAACATGGCTGAATGTAAGGCTTATCCATTCCCTTTCCTTTCAGGGATCTGTCTTGAAGAAGGAAAAAGCACACCTCCCATGGACTGCACTATTTATCGACAGCTGATAGGTAGCTTGCTCTACTTGACTCATTCTTGGCCTGATATATATTATTCCATGAATGATGTGTCAATATACATGTATAAGACTCATGATATTCATTGGAAGGAAGCCAAGAGGATCCTCCAGTATATTCAGGGAACCAGGACCTACGGCATTCACTATGCTGCAGACTCCGAGCTAGAGCTGGTTGGTTACACAGATTCCGATTGGACGGGTGATTATATTTAAAGGAATTCTACTTGTAGATATGTCTTCATGTTTGGTGGTGGCCCCATTTTCTAGTCTAGCAAAAAGCAGGTCGCCATAGCATTGTCTTCAGTAGAGGTCGAGTACCGAGGAGTGGTGAATGCTTGCATCCAAGCTGTTTGGTTGCATGGAATTCTTTCAAAGTTTGATCATGGTAGTACTTTGTCCACTGTCCTATTTTGTGACAATCAAAGTGCTATTAAGATATCCACAGATCCAATTACCAGGCAGAGGACCAAGCATGTAGAGATACTCATGCACTATATCAGGGAATTAGTGCTTGACAGGACCATCATTCTGCATTACTGCCTGACTGATGAGTAGATTGCAAACATATTCACCAAGATATTTTCAGAAAATAATTTCACTTACCTCCGTTCACTGTTGGGGGTGAGTTCATCGGGGTGATTAGACTACTTTCAGTGTTCAGCTTGAGGGGGGGTTTTCCACTGGGTTTTCCCTCTTTTCCTCACTTAGATTTATTTTTTAGCATTGTTTGAGTTACATTATTGTACAGGGTGACCTATGGCCTTAGTTTCTAGGGCCCTAGCATTTCATGCACTTTATGTTTCTAGTTCTCCTGAGTATAGCTTAAGGTGGGGTGTTGGAGACATTTACCCGCCATGCACACTTAATTTGGTCAATTTGGCCTTGTTAAACCACTATCATAAGTTTTATTGGCTTAACTAGCATCAGAGGAGCACTGTATGACATTAGCATGAGCACACCCATGCCTACCTTTAGTCAAGGAGGCCAACTAAGCCTTCTCCTTCATTTGGGGAGGCCAACTGGAGCACTCCGGGAGTGATCTGAGTGTCATAAATGCACCTGATTGCTAACTGATGGTTACAATAAACTAAGCTAAGTGGTGAAGGATCCTCCATTCACTATATTGATTATTTTATTAATATTTAATGAACTGGAGTCAACAAGGGTGCCTTCAACCACCTCTAATGGCCAGTTTGACTTCAGTTAACCTCATCGAGGTTCATTGGAGTTAATGATGCACTACCACTTGTTGGTTGGCATGCAGTGACATGTGTCTGAGATACTTTCAGTTAGAATCATTCATTCATTACACTACGGCTTCAGTTAGGACTCAGTTGAGTCAATTGGCACTTGATCAGTTGGTTAACTCGTGTGTTTACTATGGCTTATAGTCAGTTAAGCTACACCCACTCATTCAATTCGAATGACCTCCTTGGGAATTTGAATTGTCTTGGCATTCATGCATCTTGCATGATCATTGTATTGTATTATTCATTATTCATTGATTATACAGAGCTGCTACTCCCATTGCAGCACCATTTTGCCAATTTTATGCATATTTGTCAGTATTGTTTGTGAGATTGTGTTTTCAGTGTTAGATTTTTAACATTAAGCTAGAATTATATTAGGATATTTAACTGAGAGAATAACAAGCACAGCAATCAAACACAAGAGACAATGAACACAGTGTTTTTCCTCGGGGAAACCATAAATGGAGAAAACCCTGCAACTTCCTCAGAGATAGAATCAGCACCAAAAGTAAAACCCCAAAACAGTAAGATGATCTCTCGACAGCAGTAACCTCTTTCTTCCTAGCCCCAGTGTCTTCTTCTTCCTCAGATACGCACTACAACTTAATGTGAGTGAGTGTGTGATAAATAGAGAGCCTCACTCTCTATTTATACTAATTCTTGACTTAACAATAACCTACTAGGGCCGACTTCTCTAGGAGAGTCTAATAACCCTAGTGCCCCAAAACTACGGGGAATTTAACCCTTGACCAATAGGATGGTTACCCACAATGACTTGACATGACGTGTTTACATTATAGAACCTCCTGATAGGAACATCGGGGCATGACATGACTCAAGTACATTACATACACATCTCGGAATAAACATAAAGGTACAATACATAAGAAATACAAGTGAATACATTCCGAAGTTACAATTACATCAACACTCCCTCTTAACTAGGAAGGTATTCTCTCGACATAATTTATCAGCACAAGTCTTCTTCTTTGTATCATCTGGTTCATCATCAAGTCCTCGTTATCTTCAATTCATCTTCATTTTCAAGTCATCTTCATCTTCAAGTTATCTTCATCTTCAAGTCATATTCATCTTCGGATCAGGATCATCATCATTGGATCTGGATCATCACTAGATCTGGATCATCATTGGATCTGGATCATCACTGGATCTGGATCATCACTGCTAGATCATTATCATTGGATCGTCATGGGTGTTATCTCATGATTCTTCTCTTCACAGGAATTTCTATAGAGCCAGCCCTTTTTCATGCTGGTTGCAGTCCTAGCCTCCATGTAGGTCTTCTTTAGCACTTATATCTGACCCTAAGTTAGAATGGCCCACCCAGCACTTACATATGACCATGAGAGGAACACATCCAACACCATGTCAGAAAGGCACGCCCAGCACTCGCATCTGACCATGATAGGAACCAATCCAGTCATGTCAAAAAGGCCTAGCACTTACATTCACCAGCATGATAGGACACAACTACTATCATCTATGAAAAGGCACAGCACTCACATTCACCAGCATGATAAGACACACCTACTATCATCTGTGAAAAGGCTCAGCACTTATAACCACCAGCATGATAGGACACAACTATTATCATCTGTCAAAAGGCACATCACTCACATCCACCAGCATGGTAGGACACACCTACTACCATCTGTTGAAAGGCACAACACTTACAATCACTAGCATGATAGGACACACCTACTACCATATGTGAAAAGGCACAACACTCACATCCACCAGCATGATAGGACACACCTACTATCATCTATGGAAAGGTCAGCACTCACATCCACCAGCATGATAGGACACACCTACTATCATCTATGGAAAGGCTCTGCATTTACATCTGATCATGTGGGAATCAATCCCATAGTCACATCAGAATGGCTCTTAATCCCAAACTGAGGATTATTAGTAACTAACCAGGTGCCTCCATTCAAAGAATGGCAATAGCCCTTATATCTGATCAAGTGGGAACACATCCCTCAATCACATCAGAATGGCCATGCACTCACATCTGATCATGTGAGAACACATCTCACAGTCATATCATAATGGCCCTCAGTCCTAGACTGAGTATTCCTGGTAACTGACCAGGCACCTCCATTCCAAGAATGGCAATAGCCCTTATATCTGATCATGTAGGAACCAATTCTACAATCATATTAGAATGGCTTAGCACTCATATCTGACATGGAAGGAACCAATCCTCTCACCATGACATAATGGCTCAACCCTTATGTCTGACCATGGAAGGAACCAATCCTCTCACCATGTCAGAATGGCTCACAGACTCGTCACTTTCCCTTGGAAGGAACCTCAATCTGGAGAACACCAAGCTTCTCCCTGAAGTACTCAAACTTCACTCTGGCTAATGGCTTTGTCAACACATCAGCTGTCTATTCATCCGTCGCAACATACTAGAGCTTCATTGCTCCCCTCTGCACCATATCCCTGATATAGTGATACTTGATCTTGATATTATTTGACTTGTCATGGAACACCGGGTTCTCTGAAAACTTCACACAACTTTGGTTGTCGCAATATATACAAGTATCATCCAACTGGAGATCAAATAAATCAGACAGTAGATTCCTAAGCCATACTGCCTCACAACTAGCTGAATAAGCTATGACATACTCTGCTTCAGCCGTACTCAGTGCCACACAGGATTGCTTCCTACTAAACCAAGAGATCACGAATGATCCCATACTGAAGCAACACCCTGAAGTGCTCTTCCTATCGATGGTACTTCCTTCCCAATCTAAATCAACATAACCCTCTAGGTTAATCTTCTGATTCACTTCATAATTGAGCCCATAATCAACTGTACCCCTCAGGTACCTTAGAATATGCTTTGCAGCAATCAAGTGAACATGTCTCAAATCTATCAGGAACTAGCTCAAGGTGTTCACATCAAAGAAAATATATGGTCTCATGTTCGTCAGGTACATCAAGGACCCAATCATCTGGCGATACATCGTAGCATCAACTGCTTCTGATGAAGCATCACTCAATAGCTTCAGGTTCGATGCCATAGGTGTGGTAATGGCCTTGTAGTCCATCATCCCAAACCTCTTCATTATCTCTACTGCATACTTCCCTTGTCCGAGGGAGATTCCATCTGCATTATGCCACACCTCCATGCCTAGAAAATAATGCATCATACCCAAGTCCTTCATTTTGAACTCGGTAGCAAGCTTACTCTTCGTATCAGCAATCAACCCATCCATACCTGTTACAAACAGATCATCTACATACAGTAGGAGCATCACTGGGTTTCCATCTTCAACCTTGTAGTCAAGGTTGGAATCTGCTTTACTCGTGGTAAAGCCCAAACTGGATAGAAAGTTGTCAATTCTGTCATACCATGTCCTGGGTGCCTGTTTCAAACCATACTGGGATTTCTTCAATCTACACACATGAGACTGTTATAGGTATAAACTAACTGAGAGGGGGGGGTGAATCAGTTAGTTAATATTTTTCACCCAAAACACTTCTTTTAACTTAGAGTCAATAAACTTTATGGCAGTCAATCTTTGCTATGAATTCAGAGTTATAGACATAAGAGCAGATAGCATAAAACACAGCATTCAATCACAACATTTAATCACATATATGATACACAGATATTTTCACGAGGAAACCCATAGGGGAAAAACCTCTTCTTCTTATGATGTCAAAGGCTTCAATGGCTGTACATTACTTCTTATTTGAGCACCGACTCAAAGAGGCTGCAACCTCTGAATGTAAGCACCAACTTGCTGAGAGCACCAACTCTCATTGTAACCCAACACCAATCGGGTGGAAGCACCAACTTCCAGTTTAACCCAGCACCAACTGGATGAAGACACCAATCTTCAATTTCTACAAGCACCCACTTGCAGACAGAGACATAAAGCCTCCCCTAGCACCTCCCTACCTCCCTTATTTGTTAGACTTTCCAATAGAATCAAAATGCAACAATACAGATATGTCTCTGCTTACCAAACCACTATGCTCTGTTCAA
>LPNX010244491.1:0-11294 GCA_001517045.1 Pseudotsuga menziesii
GGATTGAAAAAAACATGTTTATAGATAGGTAGGTGAATATTAAATATGAAACATAAAATTAACACTGAAATGTGTAAATTTTGGCGAATATTATGATAAAAACATATTTTATGTAAATATAGGCAATATTAGACACTAAAAATGACCAAATAACGAATTTATTTTTTGAAAAAACCTCAAAAATAACCAATTGGTGAAATTTCGCCCCTAAAAATTACCCTGCTTTAAAACCAAGCATTATCTCGGTAAACTTGGACTTGTGACTATTCAAAATAGTTGATTCAAATGAAAGCATAATTGTGTTGAAGACCAATTCAAAAATACAAAGAGAACTTAAATGTCAAGAAAAAAATTATTATCATGTATGTATTTATTAAATTGAGCACATAGATCTGTGGACCAACACACAACTCACAAGATAGATCAAACAATTTTACTCAGAAATTGAAGAATGAAACAGTGCAAAAATGGATTGCAACTGTGAATGCTTTCATTAATCAAAAGTAATTGGATAATTTTTACAATTTAGTACAATAGATAAATAGCCTCATGCAATTCTAATCCATGTGAGAAAATTTGAATTGGTTTGACTCTATTTGACTGCATGGCTAAATGAACTTGTCTAAATCACTATCGAAGTTCAACAACCGAACTTAAGTGTCTAATTCAGTATTAATTATCAGTTAACTAGTATAACTGACTATGGTAGGTGATTAAATGCGCCTCTCCCACATGTATCCATGCATAGATAGCACTAACTAAATAGAACTGAATGTAACTGACTCCTAACTGAGCTTGACTAGTCACCAACTGAACTCAACTGAAGGAGGTTGGCGTGGACACTCCTAGTGGCTCCTAAACTGTAGGGATTGATCTAGGAGGATCCTAAACTAATGCATGCAAGTGTAGTTAGTGAAAGTTATCCTCAATTAGTGTTCTCCACACTCTAGTAACTGATACTTGTGTCCCAATTAGGCCAAGTGGACCCAATGGTGCTAGTGAATAAATATAGATGGAAGGGACTCCTGACTTAGACATAACTAACCAAATTGGACAAGGGAGGATTATAATCCTAACACCCCCCTTGAATGCTAACTTGGACAATTTATGGGCACTAGTAACTAATACCATTGGTCACCCATTACAGCTAAGCAAAATAACTACTCAATACAAGGAACCGATGAAAAAACCACACGGGAAAAAATCCCCCCCTCTAACTAAGAAAATATAATTAGGGGTCAAGTTTAAAAAACTTGAAAATATGTTAATGTAACCTTCATCTCTATGGTGTAGCGAAGCAACATGCATGATGTTCTGTGCACAAGTATCCTAGGGCCTGACATGTAGACTTCTCCATCTTCTCCCAAAATGATGATGGAAGGAAGGAGGAATGTAACCTTTGCCTCTTTTTGGATGAAGAGGTGCATGATCCACTATGTTCTTTTGAGAGTAGTGTAGCCAAATAGGCCTTGCCATGAAGCATATCACATGAAGTTTGTTGCATCTCTCTATATCACATAGTGCAAGATTCTCTTTCTAAAACTTCTCTGTGTCATATGGATTTTCAGTCATCTTCCTAGCTGCCCACTTGGGAGTAGGGACTAAATCTGGATCTGAATCACCCTAAATATCAATCTCATAGACTGATACAACTGGTTCTGCTTCTGATTCTGAAATACTAGTGGAAACAACAAAAGGATTAGATAGAATTTTTTTACCTCCCCTTTCAAGTGATAGCTGAAAGTGCACTAGATTTACAAATGGAAAGAAGTGTGAGAATTCATATGCCTTGGAGGCATGATTTGCAACACCCTTAGATATGATGTTCCCAGTAGAGATATACATGATCTCCATTGTTTCAAGACCAAATGTCACTCACTTTGGAGGGACAGTGTGAGTCATCTGGTATACAAATAATAGATTTGCAGCCAAGGAGGGCACATACAACACATATTTGAACTTTCCATGTTCAAGCTTGATAGAACCCTTTCCTTTGGATCGAATTTGACTTTCATTACCCATGAGAATGCAAGGCCATCAGTAGACTACAAAGAAGAGAATGATTCTCTAGATGCAACCATATGATTGGAAGCTATTGCATCAATGAGGAAGGAATGTTTTCTTGAACAACTAGCCTTTAGTGCATGGCATATCTCATCATGTTCTTTAGTTTCTTCTCTATGGTCAGCCTTCCTTGCTCCAACAGGTATAGTAATTTTATGTTTCTTCATAATAAGATCCATTTCATCAATTATTCTTCTCATACAGGAGATTTCTAGATGAAATCCCCTTCCATAGTAAGAAAAAAGGGTATTTCCTTTTCCATTCTTCTTGCTTCTCTTCGAACCTAAAGGATCATTTGACTGCTCTTTCTCCAAAGGAGACTCATTTTTTTTGCTTCCCCTTACCATTTGTAGCTTTAGTTCCTCTAACAAACAATTCTTGGTCTTTACAAGATCTGATGATCCCCATTTGTACCATCTTGTCATGCTCATGGGTGAGAGACTCAATGAAGTCATTGAGAGTTGGAATCTTCCAATTAGGTGTTGTGAGCTTCCCAGAAACAAAGGTTGATACAAATACTGAGTATTATGCACCAAGTTTTGAGAGGATGGAAATTATTAGTTCATCATCCTCCTTCTCTACCTTGCACAGCTTCAACTAGAACACCAGGTGCTTGAATTTGGTGAAGAAATCATTCAGAGTTTCAAATTTTCCTGGGTGAAGAGAAATCAGCTCATTCTCTAGCTGATAGATCCTCATCTCATCTTTCTTATAAAAAAAGGAAGAAATATTATCCCAAAACTCCTTGGGGGTCTTCAATCCATTGATATGAAAGAGAATATCTCTAGAGATTGAAAGGAACAGGAATCTGTAAACTTCATCAAGCCTATTCCAGTATTTTTCTTTGTCAACATAATGAATTGGCTCTGCCTCTATATCCATTGTGAGTCTGAAGAGTCTTTTGGAGTGAAGATGGATCTCCATGTCCTCCTTCCACTGGTGGTAGTTGAAAAGAGTGTGAATATCCATTGGAGGGGCCATTGTGCTGCTGTAGCGAATGCAGTGAAGGAAACTGAGTTGTTGTAGCGAATGCAGTGAAGGAGACTGAAAAACCTATAAATCACACAATCAAACAAACAAAGTAAGGTCGATATCCTGCACTTATGGAATTTTCTTCACACCCATCTAAGTTAATCAGTCAATCTTGATCAACAATTCCTTTGCTTAGGATTTATGTGGTAAATTCTCCGCTTTTGGTGCAATGCTGGAAGGAGCAATTTTGCTAAAAAAAAAATTGATCCAGTAGAAGATCTGTAGGAGGAGAAGTGCCTTTTCCTACCAAGGCTCTGATACTATATTAAATTAAGAACATAGATATGTTGACCAACACACAACTCACAAGATAGATCAGACAATTTTACTCAGAAATTGAAGAATGAAACAATGCAAAAATGGATTGCAACTGTGAATGATTTCATTAATCCAAAGTAATTGGATCATTGTTACAATGTAGTACAATGGCTAAATAACCTCATGCAATTCGAATCCATGTGAGGAAATTCGAATTGGTTTGACTCTACTTGACTGCATGGCTAACTGAACTTGTCTAAATCACTATCAAAGTTCAACAACCCAACTCAAGTGTCTAATTTATTCTTAATTATTAGTTAAATAGTCTAACTGACTGTGGTAGGTGAGTAAATCCTCCTCACCCACATGTATCCATCCATATCTCATGCTAACTGAATAGAATTGAATGTAACCGACTAGAACTGAATGTAACAAACTCCTAACTGAGCTTGATTAGTCACCAACTGAACTCAATTAAAGGAGGTTGGTGTTGGCACTCCCAGTGGCTCCTAAATTGTAGGGATTGATCTCGGAGGCTCCTAAACTGATGCATGCAAGTGCAGTTAGTGGCAGTTAACCTCAATTAGTGTTCCCCACACTCTAGTAACTGGTACATGTGGCCCAATTAGGCCAAGTGGACCCAATGGTGCTAGTGCCTAAATACAGACTGAAAGGACTCCTGGTTTAGACATCATTGACCAAATTGGACAAGGGAGGATTATAATCCTAACAGTATTTGCGGTCTCCACATTCCATTAATTAATAATAGTTCTAACTAGCTAAATAAGGTATATTTCACCTATGGAAACTGACCCTCATCAACACAATATTTTAAATGGTCTAAATTTAATTCCAATAGTTCACATCCAACTTATCTACAACCTCACCTAGAATTTGCATAACAATAGATTTTTGCAATTGGAATTTTCCTACAACACCATTAAACCAAAAATAATTAGCACAAAACACTTGTACATAATGAAATGAACAACATATAACCTGCAACAAACAAACCAACTACTATAATCCATAGTGATTTCAGGGAAATAATGTACAAGTTGTACCTCACTACCAAGTTTCCCGTGTTCTTCAATTTCTTCATCATCTTCCATATCCAGGTCAATTTGTGTATACCTTGATTGAGTCATTATGTAAAATATACTCCCATTTTGTTTCAACTTATATTTGAAATAAAAAAAATGGCATTCAATCAAAATTCTCAAGCCAATGATGAAAGTCCTAGATACTCAAAACCAAATGATCTAGAAAAGAGACATATTAATAATGCAAGTTGGTTTCCATCGAAGATGCTCAATCTCTTACATCAATTTCAATAAGCATGCCCACCATTGCCATAAATATTATCTTACCAATTATCTCTAGAACAACACTAATCTCGACTCTAAGCATGTTTTCAATATATAAAGTTTTCCACTGAAAAAATAACACAAACACATAACACATTAAATCATTCAATTTGACAAAATGATTATTTCTAGCTATATATTCAAGACTAGGGGATGGCGTTGACTAGAGAGGATGGAATTATGAAGAATATTGTATTTATACAAACTACAAACAATGATACCAAGTGTCACATACATGTTTAATGAAAGTATAAGAATTTATATTAAACTGTCACATGACAAATTACATAAACCATATAAATCATTAACATCTTCACTAACCTGATTATTAAGTTTGATAACTTCATGTGCTATAGTATGTACATGGTTAACATTTAAAATTTCATAAACCAAGAACGACTAACTTTTCATCCATGTCGACTATGAATTCTACACTATATTTGAAAAAATACACAAAGCACGTAATTTTTAACATATGCACTAACACATAACTGTTATTATCTTGATGAATACGTGTGGTAAATTTGTGTGTTGCAGATTGTACATGGTTACATATTAAACTTTCAGAAACCAATGATAATTAACTTTCTCATTAAAGTAATCTCTATGAGTACTACATTATATCGAGAAAAGTTCAGAACCTGCAAAAACAAGATCTCAAACCTGGTAGTTTTCAGTGGTGTATAGCTTATTTGGAGGAAACTTGAACTAATGATTGAGATTACAACCAAATTTGTTTATTCTATTTATGCAAGTAAATATATAAGTGTTTATTTTTCCTTTGTTCGTTTTGATATGGAAAGTCTATGTCCTAACCCTATACTTGGATAGCTGACTATATGTTCTTTATGCAACTAAAAAATGTGCTTTTGGTTTTGAATGAAATTTTTAAAAAAATCATTTTTTCCATGACCTATGAATGAATTCTTTTATCTTTATTCATAAGTTTCATCATGCGTTAATCATGCATCATGGAATTTCTAAGTTTCCAAGACGTGCAGGAGTGTGGAAGCATGTTTCCTACCCTTGGGGACGCGTACTTGTGTAAAATTGAGAAAAAACATTTTGGCAATTAAAAAAATCCAATGTTTATTCATATAACGTGATATGTTTTATAGTATAGATCAAGGTGCTATTCGCTTGCTACTTGTGTCTTCCAGTTTCAAGTTTCTAAAGTCAATTGCTTTGAAATATTCTGGTTTACTTGCCTCTATCATGCAATGTTGGGTATGTATAGGAAGATGGATCATGGTGTGAACACTCTATTCTATGTCCCTTCACCCACTAGAATAATGGCCCTTTTCTTTCCTCTATATGCTTCTACGAACGTCATTGGCCAATTGCCTCTTCCTTTCATGTTGGATTGTTAAACCCACATGGTTCCAACATAGCATTTTTCCTTTTCTTTCCTGATCTTTTTCAGAGCACCCTATAAATACGGCTAGTTCCCTGCAGAAGTTAATGAAGCAGTATGTGGGATGAAGGAAGCATGATCTCTAGTTAATGATAGTTTGGGGTAGGTTTAGAAGTCTACAAGGAATTCTGTAGCAGATGATCTTTAGAAAATGATTCAGCAACCCGTTAAAAATGGCAGTCTTGGGCATATTAAAATGTAGTGGTTGGAGACCACTAACTATATCTAATGTCCTAAGAAAATTCATTAAAAAGGGAAAATGGAGTAACGCACATGAAATTCAGTGCAGTGGTTCGAGGCCACTAACTATATTTTTTTTTTTGCAAAGAAATCATTAAAAATGGAAATCCTCGAACATAGCAAGGTCAATGTAGTGGTTGGAAGGTTCCCACTATTCTTAATGTCTTGCACAAAAATCTTGGCAAATGATACAGCCATTAGATCCAAGGATATAGTGGTCGAGGTCGTTGGACAAGTACATATGGTCAATATCTCGTTTAGAAACGAACAAGCTAGAATTTGTATTATTATGAGAATTTCTTCCAAAATTAGGCTTCAACAATATCTTCTCAATCATTTACTCATGTTTTGATCGTATATATCCTCAGTTTTGCCACATTCAAAAGTAATGGTTAAGTTGATGGCATAAGTTGTCCAATAGATAAGTTATAAGTTAAAGGCATATATGTATGAGGATCTATCCTTGTTGTAGTAATTACATGACTTTGATAGGCTTGAATATGTTTTCTTTATCCAAAGATAGTTCAAACTGACAAGCACTTGGAACCTCTAAAAGTTGGTGGTTGAAAAGAGCTCTCATTGGTAAAACAGAAGCGACCCTACAGACTGAAATATGAAAATTCCTTGTCTCGGTGATTGCACAAGAGTTCTTATTGGTAAAATACAAGTGTCTCCAAAAGACTGAAATGTCAAATTGCCTTGCCTTTTAATAAAAAATTTGCAATGCCTTTCGTTGTGGATTTGGTTTTACGTAGAAATCACTCAAGGCATCAAGAATTATCTTATGCACGTGTAGGGAAACATCACATCGTTGGTTTTGATATATAACATTGTATAGCAATAATGAGGGTAAAAAGTATGGAACAAATTGATAAATAAAAGGAGTTTCCAGTGTATTCCCAGATATTAAATGGAGAAACTTAGCATTTGGTCCTTCCAAAGGGTTCAATCAGAATTTGAGGAATGCTCATTTTTCTTTGCGGTAAATTTTGTAAAATGACCTATGAATGAAGATGCACCTTGATTGGTAGAAGGTTGTAACAACCTACTGTTCATGAAGACCCATATTCAAAGGATTTTGGAGGTCCTCTCTTGCAAACTTTTCTATGCTCACGAGGTGGAGAGATCACTTGAGTATTCATCGGGGCATATTTTGACTTGGTGTGGACATGGAACACTTAATCATTGGTTGGTTGATATGTGGGAATCATTTTCATATTTGCTAAAGTTTGGATCACATCACTCTGCCTTGGAGGGTGTTCACATGGATGGTTTAAGAGAGCGATCAGCCTTTGAGGCTCATTTGGTCTAGGGAATTCACCATTGGAATGCATTTTCCACATCATTTCATGGCATATTTCATGTAGCATCCATATTTGGAGGGAATTTTACCATATTCTTGGATAAGTTGTCCACTTTGAGCTGCTTGGAATGGTTTCTATAGGATATTGTTAAGCCCTGTATCTAGGGTTTCCTACATCACTCTTGGTAATAATCATGCATTATTCATTAATCATGCATCATGGAGTTTCTAAGTTTTTGAGATGTGCGGGGGTGTGGAAGCATGTTTCCTACCCTTGCAGACACGTACCTGTGTAACAATGAGAAAAACCCTTTTGGCGATTAAAAAAATTCAATGTTTATTCATATAAAGTGATAGGATTTACGGTACATACTAAGGCGATATTCACTTGCTACTTGTGTCTTCCAGTTTCAAGTTTCTAAAGTCAATTGCTTTGAAATATTCCGGTTTGCTTGCCTTTGTCATGCAGTGTTGGATTTTTATAGGAAGATGGATCATGGTGTGAACACTCTATTCTATGGCCCTTTTCCCACTAGAATAATGGACCCTTTTCTTTCCTTTATATGCTTCTAGGAACTCCATTGGCCAATTGCATCTTCCTTTCCTGTTGGATGGTTAAACCCACATGGTGCCAACATAGCATTTTTCCTTTTCTTTCCTAATATGTTTCAATGTACCCTATAGATACGGCTAGTTCCCTATAGAAGTTAATGAAGTAGTATATGGGACGAAGGAAGAATGATCTCTAGTTAAAGATGGTTTTGGGTAGGTTTAGAAGTCTACAAGGAATTTTGTAGCAGCTAATATTTAGAAAATGATTAAGCAACTCGTTAAAAATGATAGTCTTAGACATATTAAAATGTAGTGGTTAGAGACCACTAAATATATCTAATGTCCTGTGAAAAAGTCATTAAAAATGGAAAATTGAGTCTCGCACATGAAATTGAGTGCAGTGGTTGGTGACCACTAACAATATTTTTTGTTTTGCATAGAAATCATTAAAAATGGGAAGCCTCATACATAGCAAGGTAAATGCAGTGGTTGAAAGGATCCCACTATTATTAATGTCTTGCACAAAAATATTGGCAAACGATAAAACCATTAGATAAAAGGATATACTGGACGAGGTCATTGTCCAAGTACATATGGTCAATATCTTGTTTAGAAATGCTCAAGCTATAATTTGTATTATTATGAGAATTTATTCCAAAATTATGCTTCAACAATATCTTCCAATCATCTAATGATGTTTTGATCGTAGATATCCCCAGTTTTGCCACATCCAAAATTAATGGTTAAGCTGTTGGAATAGGGTGTCCAATAGATAAGTCATAAGTTAAAGGAATATATGTGTGAGGATATGTCCCTGTTGTAGTAATTACATGACTTTGACAGGCTTGAATGTGTTGACTTTAGACAAAGACAGTTCAAATTGACAAGCTCTTGGAACCTTTAAAAGTTGGTGGTTGGAAAGAGATCTCATTGGTAAAACAAAAGTGACCCTACAAAATGAAATATCAAAATTCCTTGTCTCAGTGGTTGCGCAAGATTTCTTATTGGTAAAATACAAGTGTCCCCAGAAGACTGAAATATCAAATTTCCTTTCCTTTTAATAATAGAAATACAATGCCTTTTTTCATGGATTTGGTTTTACGTAGAAATCATTCAATGAGGATAGAGTAGATGTGATGTTTACCTATTAATTGTTTCTACTAAAATGGACCAATTCAGAAAATGTTTTCAGCTGTAATTGAATTTGCAATTTCATAGTTCCCCCCCCAAAAAATGGACTATTTAAGTTTGGTTTTAGGGAGAATGGATCTTTGCATGGAATCTTCAAATTGTACTATTTTGAACAATCAGTATATTGTTGTTTCTGGACATATATCGCATTTATTATGGCAAGAGATATGCACAAGTTGCATTTCCACATCTCTTATGATAAGGGATATGCATCCATAAGATATTTGCATAAGTTGTTTGCAACTCATTGCCTTATAGGTTGTGTCGTGCATTACACATAACACAACTGGTAAGGTGGTACTTTGAACACCATATAGGGGGTGTTGTGATTTATTCATGGTGCAATTTGTAATGTATTATAATGCATGATGCAACTTATGAATAATGCATGATTATGCACAAAGCAACTATAAAATTGATGATTCAGTTCCTAAAACTATACAAAATCAAATACAACTTTCTATGCCAAAGATAAAGAAAGATAAACTTGCCTCTATATTTTTTGTTGTGAATTGGAGGATGGTTAAACTAACAATACAAGATGCTCCTTTGGATAAATTAGCAAGCTCGCCCTACAATCAAAAAATGTAATTCCAGTTTGCTCAGAATCAAAGCTACTACAACTTGGGCCTTCATATAGGAAAATGTTTAACAAACATCACCAATCCATGAATAAAATATGAGGTCCAAAATGAAACTAATGTAATTTAACCTAAGCATATGCATGGCATCCAATTTAATCATTTTTTGTATAATTAATATGAGCATTGTACATAAAGTGGAGTCATTTTGAAATATTCTATAAATGCTTCAATTTCTCACCTTTCAAGAAAAAGGATGGATACAATTCATATATAGTTTGATATTAATGTCTTAAAAGAAAAGGCATTTACCACCAATGGTCACAAACAACTAAAAAGTAGTCAATGGGATTGCTCACTACATTATGTAAAATTCTTTAATAGTGGCAATGGAAGCTTCAGGAGACCGATAGGTGATACTCCCAATGCCTAAAAGGAAGCCTATAGGTGATACTCCCAATGAATGTTGAAATTTTATTGATAATAAGGATATATACCTCAAAGTTCAGCTATGATGGAAATAACTTCGGATGATCTTGGCGTCCTCTATGCTTTCCACAATTTTTTCACACAAATTAGTTGTTACACCATCAATCGGGTATACTTATGGTTGTAATAAATATGTTGTAATTAAATATGTTGTAATCAAATACTTTCAATATTGTTCATTACATTACCTTCCCATGTTCAATAGCTATCCCGCAATCAACTTTTTTCCTTCAACAAATGTGAAATAAAATAAATTAATAAACTAGACAAGTACAATTGTACTTAAAATGAAGAAATCAACACGTTATAATCAATGAAGCGACAATATGATATCTAATTGAAAAATTCTTTATAGCGATAACTTACAAATATGCATTAGAGAAAAATACAAATTGTCATTATATTTCTTTCCATTGCGAAAACCTGCATATATCATGAAAATTGGTATGTTCATATAAGTGATTGACAGTTATGTAAAAAAAGGCATAACATAAATGAAATTCTAAAAAAACGAAATGAAAATAGCTAAATGAGCTTCTCTTGGTTTCAAGAATATATTATTCTCTACTAAACAAGGCCAACCATGTGAAGGTTGAAGCTCATATTCTCTCCCCACCCACCCTCACATCACTCTCAATTCCCCACACCCAATCTATATACTGTAAAAGAAAATGAAAGTTACATTGCACAATAAAACAGATAAGATCCATGCATAAATAGTAGAAAAACAAAAAATATATGCATGAAAGGTAAATCCAAGTAATAATCTAATATAAATTTTCACATATACAACTTAAATGAGA
>LPNX010244506.1:0-16969 GCA_001517045.1 Pseudotsuga menziesii
ATATCCCTTGCTGTTGAAGTGGTGTAGAGGGGTATATAAAACTTTGTTTTGGATAGTGTTGGGATTTGGATACCAAAATTTAGAGGTAGAGAATATTTAAATCCTCGTTATTATTTATATGTTCCAATCAAGAGGTCATTAAGGACAGTGTTGACAGCCCTCTAATAGTGGATAGATATACATGCATGTACATTTCCCAAATCATTTTGTATGACAGGGGGTATACTTTTGTTTTGTGGTATTTACATACCTACACAATGGAACAAGCCTATCACTATCGAGCTACTATCATTCTTACAAAATTAGGACTTAGCATACATTCTATTCACTCAATTTAACCTTATACAATTATACTTCATATTTGTATCAGTTGAATGAGCCTTCTTTTAAAGGAGAAATGTGAATGGACGATTTAGCAATTGGATTGAATCTGTGAGAGATTTTTGCGCATACAGAGGAGTGTGTCTCAGTTGACACATGTCAACAGAGTATATCAAACATGAAAAAACTCAAGCCTGGAAGCCAAGAATTGGTTGTGTCTGCAGGTTACAACAAAGGCAAGACAGAGGGCTTGTAATTAATTCTAAGCTAGGTTTAAAGGGAACAAAAATTATTTCCACACATGATCAATGCTGGTCATGAAGTGTGTGGGATATAAGCCCCACATTTATGGACTTTGGGAATAGTTTTAAAGAGAATGAATCCTTCAAGCTAGGAATGCAAACCCCTCAAACATCTCATGAAATAGAGATCATATCACTATTTTTCCTAAATAAGGAAGCTCAACTCATAGGCAAGTTGGAGGAGAACTAAAGAAAGGGGAGATTTTTTGGTGTCAGAAATGTAGAGTACAATGGCTTCAAGCAGGGTGGCATAACTTTAGATTCTTTTATAAATCCTGACTTACTCAAAAATCAATTAAACATGTCTCTAAAATGACAGCAAGCAATGGAGATATAATGAAATGGAATGGCATAATAATGTGTGTGGAAGCAATAAATTACTTCAAAAAAATCCTTTAAGCCATGGAGACAGAAATGAAGCAGAAAAGAACTAATTCTCAATCCTATCCCAACCATAGTGTCCAAGGAGGCAAAAGAGAACTTGCTTAAGCTCGTTTAAGAGCTTGAACTTCAATAATTTGTTTTCTTTATGATAAAAAGGAAAGCACCTGGCCTTGATGGATTCCCTATCCAATTTTTTCAGATGGTATGGGATATCATTCAGAAAGACCTCCTATAAGCAGTTGGAGAATCCAAGAAATCAAGAGCTATGCTAAAATCCTTATATGGAAATTTTCTATAAAAAATTCCCAAAAGGATCAAGCTCTAAATTTTGCTAGCTTTACGCCAATATAATTATGTAATTACATATAATATTATAACCAAGATTATTGTTTCGATATTTAAGCCTCAATTATGGGTATTCATTTCATAGGAACAAGGAGATTTGTGAAGACACCAAATCTCCAATTGCCTTGTGATAAAAGTCATTCACTCTCTAAAGACAAGGAAGGAGGATGGAATGTTCTCAAGCTTGATCCAGTGAAAAGCCACACTAAAGTTTAGATGAGGATTTCTTCAAAACGTTCTACTTAAACTTGGTTTCTTGGCCCAATGGATCAATTGTGTATATCCTTACTTATCTTCTATTTCCTTTGTTGTTCTCATCAATGGGGTTCCCTCTGAGTTCTTGAAGGCCTTTAAGGGGGCCTCAAGAAAGGTTTCCCTCTCTCCCTATTCATTTTCACCCTTCTCATTAAATCCCTTGGTAGAAATTAAGTTATGACACAAATGAAGGTTTGAATAAGGGTGTCAAGACCTCAAAAATTCCATTATTATCCCACTCACAATTTGTAGATTGTACCTTACTAATGGGAACTGGCAGCATCAAAGAAGAAAAAGCATTCAAGAAAATACTAAAGGTGTTTGAAGCAGGGATAGGCCCACAAATCAACCCTGAAAAATTTTAGAGTCTGCTTTATTAAGCATAGGTCGAGATTCCATCAAAAAGTAATTGAAATCCTTGTATTCAAAAGATGAGACTTTCCCTCTAAATAACTGGGATACCCACTCACTGCATCTGACATGCATAATCAGTTGACGCAACACAATATATAAGATCACACACAAGATAGAATCTTGACAAAACATATATATATCTATGGCTAGAAAACTGGTATGCATCTCACCCATTTTAATAGTTATTCAAATATTCGTTAGAGTTGTCATCCTAGCCCCAAAAATTGTTCTTACGAAGATTGAAAGCATCTTTAGAAAGTTTTTATAAAGATATTACAAATATGATAGGAAATGACACCTTATACCCTAGAGATAAGTTACCCTCTCAAAGTGGGGCAAGAGGATTGGAATTAAAATAGTTGGATATTATAAACAAGGCCTTCATAGCCAAACTAGTCTATATATTGCTATGTAAACATAAATAATTCTAGATCAAATTTCTTGCAGTCAAATTCTTGAAAAGTGCTACACCAAAAAGAATTTTTAACTTAAGGCTATTCCCTAGTGGATCCCCAATCTCAAATATCTTGGTCAAATGTTTTTCCTTGATTTCAAACCAATGTTTTTGAGAGATTAGAGAAGGATAGTCAAATTTATGGGAAGACTCTCGAAATGGAAACTCTCTAAAAGAAGCTTTGTCTCTTCTAAATTGGAAAAACACATGTTGCTACTTGAGACCCAATGAGCATCCTTTTCTCCTCTTAGATCCTAGAAGGATCCCAACCAATGGCCTATGAAAATCCAAGAGAATCAAGAAACTACTAAACATAAACACTTCCCTTCGACTAAGGTGCCAGGCGAGAGGGAAATTTTCTATCAAAATCACCCAAAACTTGCACCAAGCCAATGGCTTAATCATGCATCTAGGAAAATGAGCCTTCATGGCTGACCTAACATGGCACTATCTTTGTAGTTGAACCACAGGTGCATTGGACATTACCAATGAATATCATCCAAAGCATTATTGAATATAACATTTTGCAAGTCAAACGATTAGGGTTTTAGGTTTCAGTGCATCTGGTTGGTTAAAGGTAGGGAAACATGAACTATGAAAATCACATTTCTTACAAGTGTTTTTTAATCGACATCAACAAAAGGGTTGTTGTCAATAATGTTCAAAATTATTAGAAGCAAAAGTCATCAGGGTTAAAATCCCCTTTCCATCAAGCTAGTCCATGTCGAAGTTGATTTGTGAAAAGACAGAAAATGAAGAATAAATTAAAAGATAGAGAGAGGGGAGATCACCTGCATTGCTCCAGGAAGCCATAATTGCCCTAAATATGACATTTGAGATCGTAATCACTTTTCAACTTATAAAATTATGAAAAAATTGTAACTTCTGGATCCTAATCAATCTACGAAATCTTACTACGACTAGCTAGTACTTTTTTTCTGTTAAATGGAGAATAAGAGCATCTTCACTTCTAATCTAAAAGTCAACTCCCTAAGAAATTATTCTACAAAGAATGTCTGTAGGATTCATCCTGATTTCATTGGTGAGGGTCACCCTGAAATAGTACCCTGTTCTATGTACAACAATGTGTTGACTTCAACAAGTCTCTGTGTTAGATAGTCAACATCTGATGTTCATGCACCAGCCCCCCCCCCCCACTACAAGCAAAAATTGAACTCTGAGGATGGTATCCTGGGTGTGAACTCCATTGTTGTGCCTCTTTTGTAACTAGCAAGGTCGAGGGCATAGAAATATTTCAAAACATATCAACAACATCCTTGAAGAATTCAAATCCTGGCACGACTTGTGTGTGAGCACACAATGAATACCAAAGATAATATCTAAGCTATGCCATCAAGAAACGGGAAATCCTCACTTAAGCTATGCATGCCATTGGGACTTACCAAGGGGTAAATGTAGCTTAAGCTACGTTCTAGAGCATATATTGAGTGACACTACAAAGCATAGCTTAAGCGATGCTCTAAAACATAGCTTAAGCTACATTGTGGATTGTAGCTTAAGCCATGTTTACCCCATAAGCGATGTTCTATTAAATTTCCATCTATTTTTTCTCTAGGTTTCTTCCTAACCAACTTCAAATAGACATTGAAAATTTATATTTTCATTAAACATCGATCCAAACATCGATCCAAAAATCGAATTGGGACTCCAAATTTAGTAGTGTCTATATTTTCTAAGAGAATTTTCTTGGCTTAGGAATGTACTTGAATCGTTTTTCCAAGTTATATCATTGTAATCATTATGATTTTGTTGTTATAACATTCTCAAGATTCAATATGAAGAATGGATTGAAAAATAATTTTGGAGCAAGCCAGAGAATTCTCAAGCTAGAAGATGGTACCAGTCAGGGTTCAGTACCAGGAAATTAGAGAATATTTTTGGTGCCATTAAAATCACAAGCACCTACTATTGTCACATAACACACTTTGGGTACCTATGAGCCTTCTCCTCTAACTCCTTCACCCAATGTTAGGAGCATGACTGAATACCAATTTCAACCTTATACCATGCAAGGTCATAAAATTTTGTTGATTTTTCTTAGCAACATCGAGAGCCCTTCTCTTAGGAGAATGGGACCACCTAGTCGGAGACCACGGTGAAGACTCAACCTAGTGTTGAGTGACCATTCTGTTGAATGGTAGATATCTGGTCTGGGACCATGATATAGACCCAGCTCTACCCTGGGTAGACTTAACCTAGTGTTGAGTGACCATTCTGTTGAATGGTAGACATCTGGTCCGGGACCACGATGTGGACCAGTCTGGTACTGGTAGACTCAGCTTAGTTCTAAGTAGCCATTCTATTGGAGAATGGAGGCACCTTGTCTGTTACCAGGAAGGCACTGTAAGACCTACACTGGGTCTAGGCATGTGTGGCACTCTGACCCTTTATTTTTGGGCTTGGTGTACTTCTCCAAGGATTAGCTACCCTTGGTTAAGTTACCCTAGTACCAGATTTAGGTGTCACATAGAGTGTGAGATAAAAGCATCAGTAACTCTCTTGGTTTATGATGATGTACTTTTGGAATAAAAAAGACCACAAGGGCACTTGGAAAAAGGCTAAAGTAAAAATCCAAAAATAAATAAGGACTTTTGAACCATAGGAAAAGGACCACAGGTGAAAGTCAAAGATAAATAAAAAGACCTTTTTGGTAAGAAGGTAAATGTGAAATGAGGAAAAGATTAAAATATTATTATTTTATCTTTTCTATTTTTGGTCCACTTACAAGTGAATGAAGACTATAAAAGAATATCAAGTATTCTCATTATCATATACAAGTTTGCTCTGATAGGTGAAGTTGCCATTATTGAAGAAGATTGTTTTCTTGCCTCAACTAGGGCATTCTCAACCAACCCTCAGCTTGGGTTTTATCAGCAATTTTATTCTCAAGAATTTTTTGGCATGTCTCTTCATTTTTCAGGAAACCATCTCTCTCTCCTCACGGGCTGTCTTTTCTCTCTCTCCGAGCAAGTGATTGAGAGCTTGGTCCTGTTCTTACACATCATGAGCAGGCCTCTAGAGGGACCTGCCCTCTAGGCACCCTCAGGAATCCTCTAGCATACATCCCCTTGATGGTTTGGCCCATGTCTAACCCTTAGGTAGCCTACGGGAAAACCCTAACAGGGTTTTTGTGGCCACACAGGCCCTCTGGGAAGACCCATGAGGGTCCTGTAGCATCTTGGGCTTGCTTAGGCCCTAGGGAAGCCCATGGGAAAGCCTGTTAAGCCTCGAACAAGGTTGCAAACCCTGCGGGAAGTAGCAGGATGCTAATCTGGCAATCAGGCAGAAGGCACAGACCACGGGCAGCATGGAAAGGTAGCTGGGTAGGGAAAAGGTTAGCGGGAAGCAGTTAAACCCATATCTGGGAAGATCGAGCAGCTTGGGTAGAAGACAGAAAAGTACAATTCAGGAAGCAAATAGGGAAAATATAGATTTGGGAAACAAACAGTATTTCAGGCAGTCTGTAACTTTTGAGTAGGAGAGAGAAATCTCTGTGTTTTCTGAAGAAGCCCTAATTGGGCATTTTTTATAAATCTGGAAATTTGTGGATTCGAGGTTTGAAATTCTCAATCTGAGTTTTTACTGAGATATTTTACTATAACTGTGGTTAAAACCCAGATTTAGGTTTGAGGAACTTTTTGAAGAGTTTCCTATTTCATCTCATTTACGAGATGAGCTACTAATGCTTTTGGGGTTTTTGTCCTTTGAAGGTTTCCCCAGTGAAAAATCTTGTGTCCCTTGTGCTGATATGATGAATGTGTTTTTACTGCACTTGTTATTTGTTTAAGTTCATCTACAAATTTTTAAGTGTTTATGCTAATGCTAAAATTCAACAAATTTCACCTAATGTTGTAATATATGATTCACCTCCTCTTCATGATAATCTACACATGAAAGTTTTGAGTCCACATCCAACAAGAGATTCTGATCCTAACATATGTGAAGATGATTTACATGCCAGACAACAGAGGGAAGGTAAGATGAAAAGCCATGATATGGCCACAAAAACTACTACTGGGGTATTCATGGATTTAAATCAAGAAAATCTAAAATATATGGATGTGGTTGGTGCAGCGCAAACACCCTTTGAATCAGACATTCTTATGCAGCAATTACTGAATGAGTTGTTTTTAATATTGCAAAAGTGAATCTAGGAATACAAAATTAATTAAAAACACAGATAACTCAAGAGAACTAATCGCTGAAGGTGAAGATGAGTTTCATGTAGCACATTTAAGGGATCAAAATGAAGGGACATAATAGAAACTTGTTAATACATTGGAAAGTGATAATAAAGACACCAAGTATAGAATGAATGATCATCCATTTGACATTAAAAGTTTAAGAACATAAATGGAGGAATGTTGTTTCCAGCACTAGGATGGAATTTGAAAAAGTTCATCCTAGTCAAAAAGTTTTGAAAATGGAGAAGAATGTTTAGAGGATCAAGTTTCTTGGTTAGAATATGATCAGTTTCGAGTAAATCAATCCAACCACTAATATCACGATGAGTACAATAATAGTCAAGAAGAGTGTGAAACTAATGATATTTTTGAGGATAAGGTTGAACCCCAATTCAACAGGTCAATATCCAACAGTGCATGAAATTCAAGTGAGCATTCCAACCACTGGTTTGGGACTCTGATGATGATGAATATGAGCACGAGAGGAATTTCCAAATCCAAAGTATACATAGGGGGCATAGAAACTTTGGAAATGATGACTCTTAAATCCTTTGTGGGCTGACAGAGTCAACATAAAAAGAGAAATTAGAATGTCACTATTCCAGTTGGTATATGGAGCTGAAGTAGTTTTGCCAACATCCTTAGGAGTTCTAGTCATGAGGCTGTTGCATGAAAAGCAGAATGAACGAAATCATGTGTAGAGAAGGATCAATCAAATCATAGAATTGAATGAATTAAGAGACAAAGCCTATGGTATAGTACATATACATCAAGAAAAAATGAAGAGTACTTTTGATAGGAGAGTCAAAGAGGAGAAATTCTTGGTTGAATATTTGGTTCTGAAATGGGATGCACCTCATGAAGAAAAGGGGAAAAATGGGAAGTTTGATCATATGTGGGTTTGTCCTTACATCATTTCAGCATATAGGGGAGAGAATGCTTTCATTCTGCAACATCAGGATGGGTCTCTGCTACAGGGAGGTCCAGTAAATGGAATATTTCTCAAGCATTATTTGACCTGAAGGGAAGAGGTAAACTTCTGTATCATAGTTGTAAATATTTATTTATTTTCAAATAGTATAAATGGTGATCCTAGAGGATTTCAAGCCTAAAGAGAAGGCTATAAGATATGGAGGGATAGACATGTTCCCTTTTCTTTGTTTTTTGTTTACAGAAACAACAAAAATAAAAAAATTTGAAGTCTGAAATATAAGGAGCCACACAATGGACTTGGCACCTGGTCTATGGGGTTCTTTGCTGCCTCACAGGGAGTATAGCATCCCTAGTTGGAGCCACTTGTTAGCACTTTTTTTTGGTGCTAAGTAGCTGGAGAAATATAGCACAGGGTAAGGAGGAATATGGTCTATCAAATTTTTATATCATATGACCATGGAGGATATTAAGAAGTTCCTGCAAGTATTTCAAGGGTCATTTATAAGCTGAGAGTGAATAATAATCGAAGAATTCCAGTATTTTAGCTTTGAAAATGTATGAGAATAAGAAAATATGTTCCAAAGTTGTATATTGACAAGAAATGAAAGGCTTAAGGGAACAGGTTTGAGAAATTTGGCATAACCAGGAACAAGTTAACTTACAGATACCAAAGTCCATTGAACTAAAAGGATTAAGTAAATCTACGGTCTTGAACAATTTCACAGTTTTTATGTGCAGGGAGAAATAAAATTTTCAACTCAGTGAAATGGTGTAAAAGAGAGGGTATTTCAATGACGACGATTAATGGTCAGAGCAAATCAATGGAGGAAATCTATTTCACAAATATAACTTGCACGACGAAAATCACTTTTTGTATTTGCGGAATAGGATAAAGCACCTGCAAGTTTCAAGGGTTAAGATTGAAGGGGGTTTAGATCAGCGACGGAGGTAAATTCCACTGATCTAAAGTGTTCATGGAAATTCCCATTTCAAATCTACGGAATGTGTTAAAGTAGGGGCATGTTTCAATGGTGGAGATCGACCTAGGGAGAGATCTAGGGTGGAAAAATATTTTGTTGAATGAACATGCATAGAGAAACTTACTCTTGAAATTTGCAGAATATCGTAGGCCCGTTAAACTTGAACGACGGAGATTAAAAGATTTTTTATCAAGGGCTGAGGAGGATTTCGCTAGTGGAAGTTGTACAGAGAAAAATCGGGGTTGAGATTTGCGGAATTGAATATGGGCCACATATGTTGATGGTCCCGATGAACGTTAAATATAAATCCATGGCTAAAAATGGTTTCACTCATCCAAGATGAGAAGAAGGAAATTCTGGTGTAAGTACGGAAGTGTAACTGTGAACGAGGATCTAGGGGGTAGACTTAAGTCAAAATGGATCTATGACCATAAATAAATATGGGCATAGGAGTTATAAGGAGAATAGCGAAGACCATGCAACTAGAAATCAAGGTTTAAAGATAAATCAAAATGGACGGCTCATATTGGAAAGGGGCACAGATCAAGGATGCAGGTTTGTTCTAGTTTTTAAAGTTGTATGAGGAATAAAGAGGAGTAAAATAAGCAGTAGTAAGGTAGTGTGGTCAGCCAACGGTCAAGAATCAAGGGCCCAAATTGAATAACATCATAGCTATGGGTGAGATTAAATTTTAGAGAAAAAGATGCACGCTTTATATGGAGAATAAAGTAATATAAGGACAAGCACATGGATTCAAACTATTTTCTTTTTCTGGAGCATTGGACAATGAGAATTCAGAATGTGTGGAAGGCGCCACTGAGGACAAACTTTTTTGAACCATTTGTCAGCTGACTTGGTAGGTTTATTTCTCCTTTGAACTAGTATTTCATGGCTGAAATGGAAGATTTAGAAGTTCAGAATATTGAGTATAAAAATGTTGAAGAAACCCTTGAAGATAAAGACTTTGAAATCTTCAATACTATCCTGCTAAATGATAATGTATAAGCCACTAAAAGATTAGGGGATTGATACTCATGGAGTATTCAGTTCATATTTCTTTTATTTTTCTATTGAACAAACCCCAAACTATCCTGAGTTTGTTGAGTGGTGTGTTAGTAATTACTTTCCTTTCGAGGGGGTAATAATGGATACATCTAGGTCTAAGATTCAGTGTCTAGTAAACTCCCTTATCATCCGAAATACTCTATTAATTCCTGTTGATTTTGTCGAAAGGTTTAAAGAATACAAAGAAGAAAGATTAATCCAGTTTTTTCGAGAATCCTCAGTCGAACAAAAAGAATATTTCCTCAAAACCTACTCAAAACTTGAAAGTCAATTGCTTAATCACCATTTTCCCATTGATTACAAACTATTTAATGAAGAGACCCAGTCTCTGATAACCTTGGCAAGTCAATTTTTGGGGATGGATACGAATAAATACGTCACAAAACTGTGGTTGAGTCTAATGTTCACTCTTAGTACCTATCAAGTAGACTCTGAGAAATTGATTCAGTCCATGCAATCATCTCACATTAAATTTGATAAGTTTTTTGCTGAGAACATCCATTCTTAGCTAATAAACTTACTCGGGACAAGAACTTTCATATTTCAATATTTTATGCTGAGGATGTTCTTAAAATTCAATGAAGATAATTTGCATCTTCCAGAGATGGTTATAACGGATGAAATGAGTAAATATTATTCCAAGTTTATGAATTTTCTTACAGCACCAGTATATAATGTTTTATTTCAAGAAAATTACCGAGAGTCCTACCAAAAATGAAAGAGTTATTGCAGTTATCACATGAAAGAAGAGTAGGGGACTGGTTCCTTTCTAAACATAATATTTTGATTAGGGTATATGGATTTTCTCACCAACCTCATGTCCTGCCAGCATTTTTGACAGTGAGGGCGCTTGCATTAGAATTGATTAGACAAAGGCTAATGGTTGAAGATGAGCATTTCCTGAGCTATAATAAGCCTTTAGGAATCAAATTTCCATGGACAGTTGGTCCTCTTACCATTAAGAGTAAATCATCCCTTCCAATGATTGAAATCATGCTCAGAGGAATGGGATTTTCAATGGAAGCTTTTGTCAATTACGACCCTCACCATATCATCTCAGATAGGAGACAAGCAAACAAAAACAAACCATTTCAGCATTCTGAGCTGGCAAGAATGTATGAGGCATCAAATTGGATGGATTATCCCAAAGATATTAATAATGGTGAGGATATGCAAGAGGATTCACTTTCACCTACACTAGAGGGTTCTCCTCCTCAACAAGATCTTTCTAGTATTGTTGCTGCATCTACCCATATCACTCCATTGGTTATTTTTTCCGAAAAGTTGAATAAGAGAGATTGCTCAGAAGCCATGGATATAGATAAGGAAGACATTGCCAGAACACCCAAGAAACAAAAAATTGAAAATCCAGGAAAACTTGTACAGGTTGTAAAGGCTAAAGGAAGTAAGAAACCTGTGAAGTTCAAAGGCCCAACCTTTGAAATCCAGGAGTACACATTTGATAACATTCCTGTAGGAACTGCAGATAAGCACAAGTCCAAAACTGAATTGCTAAACAAATATAAAGATGTGAGTGAAAATTTTTTTGATGAAAAGATGAAGTTATATGATGAATTGAGAAAATTGTTTGGTCAAGACGTATCCTTGGTGACTATTAGGAATCAGGCTAAAGGCACATTAAATTTGGTAGTGACTGTAGAAAATAAAGTGGCTAAATTGAAGATGAATCTAAAGAAGATTCCTACTATTGATATAATCCATTTACACAAAGAAACAGGTGATATAATTTATATTGATTTGTTACAATCAACATTTAAGGTATCAAAGTTACAATCTAGCAAGAAAAAAGTTGAAGATCTACTCAGAAAGGAGAAGGTGGAGAATAAGGCCCACCAAGTGCAGATTAAGAAACTTCAAGTGGATTTATTGGTGGCTGATAGTCATCCTTATAAGAGAGATTCCACACATAATATGTTAAAGGAAAAATAAAATGCAATCCAATTGTTAAAAAGGAAGCTAAATATCCCATCTATTCAGCGCATACAAACCTCTGAGTTGATTGAGTTATAAAAAGAGAAACAATCTTTGAATACTAAACTAATTGATTGTAAGGTAAGGTTGCTGAAATTTCAAGAGAAGGAAAAACAATGGGATAAATATGTAGGACTCTAGGTTGAAAAAGAAAAGGCTTTTGAAAAAAAACAAGCATATTTGGAAACAAAACTAAAAGAACTAAAGGAAAATGATAAGGAACAACAAGTACAAGTTATTTCATCTTCTGTACAATCTAGTACAGATTATCTCTCTTGATCTATGTCCCAGGTAATTCTTAAAGCTTTAGAAATCACTGGTTTGAAGAAACAAAATAAAAACTTGGAAGATAGTTGAAAAGTAAGAATAGGAAAGAAATAAGTTGGAAGATAATTGTAAGGAGATGGTAGAAAATAATTACAAATTGGAAAAACAAGTTTCAGGACAGGCTGCCTTAAAAGGAGAAAAACATCTTATCTAGGATGTACTGATAGCACAAGCAGCCAAGCTCGGGCCCTATTTGGATTTTGTTCTGGATAAAGATATGGTCACACAAGAAGCTAGGCAAAATTTCTCGATGGTAACGCATGTCTTAAACAAAAATCCCATGGACATAGTTAATAATGTAATCAAATTTTTGAACAATTTGACATAATAAGAAATCAGGAAATAAAATGTCAAGGATAGAGTTTTGGTTATCACATGGGCAAAGAGTGGTGAATAAGTATCATCACTTAGAAAGAATTCAAGAAAAAATTGATGTCATGCATAATTAAGTTACAGAATTTATTCAACTTTTTGATCCTTTATTCAAAAGAGGGATTCCTTTCTTTTTGGAAGAGAAAGGAGGAATGGTTTCTCAGAAGGAGTATCATGACAGATTAATCAATCGTAGACTAGATCATAGACAGTTTGATGATATGCAACAACAATACTTGTCAGTTAAAACTGTGATTGACAAGTTAGCTAGAGACTTTGGAATGTTGTTTGACTTTAAAGCTACATGTGCCAAATTGCAAGATTTCTCTTATCCAGAAAACGTGGAGCTCAGGGTATTAGATAAGGAGATGGTTATCCTGGATCGGCCAACTATTGATCAATGGAAGACAATTAAAAACTACAGGAAAAGTAAATACAGGTTGTGCCAATGAGGACATGCTTAACCGTGACGAGGATCAAGGGGACAAATGTAGGATGATCAAGTGAGCCAGAACCCCGAAGATGCATTACTGTTTTAAATACAGCATGTGTGTCCACAACATATTTTTTGTATTATGTAAATCGTGGAAAATGTGCCATGTTAGAGTCTGTTAGAAGTTTGTTTCTCAATTTGTAACTATTTTTTGCCATGTTTTGAGGTTGGTCTCGGGGGTCTAAGACACTATAAGTATACCCTAAACAAGGGAAGAAAGGGTTGAAACCCGTGAAACTTTTACGTTATGTAATTTTTAGATCTGTCTTTTACAAAAGTTGCAGAGCCAAATGTTGGCATTTGAATGCAAAAATTCATGTATATTTCTCAGTTACAGTCTTTGATTCCTCCTCTTTATGTGCATGTACTTCTTGTTAATCTTTCCATTATTTTTTCTTTCATATCCGATACAAATGTGTGATAATTTTCAGAATTCATACTTTGTTATGCTCGTTTCAGATATTCACAAATCGTTTATACCAAATTTAATGCATAATTCATCGAATTGGTACTATGTGTTAATGGAATGTCATCTTTCCTTCTTTTCCACCAAACAAAAAATATACTGACCATAACCGAAGTATTATCTTGCTTTTGCAAACATTTCCTATACAAACCACTCTTTGTTTCTTGATAATTGTGACTCCATAGTCCAATATACCATTACCATGTTTCAACCACAAAAATATCTAAATTTCGTTTCATGTCTGTATCTAGCCTTGTTATATATCCATGAGAGATCCCTCTCTAGAAGCGAGGAATCCAACTCCCTTTCCTAAAGTGGTTCTATTTTTACCTCAGGGTTCACTTTCCACAACCTGGGGTGCAATTCTGAGTGCTAACACACCCAAACCAACACAAGTTGAAGAAGAGCAACAGAACAAATAGTCGAGAGAAAAAATTACAAGAATAGTCAATGAACCAACAAAAATGAGCTAACAATACATAGAAGTAGTACCTCAAATACATATGTCCCAACTAAATCATCCCCGAGTGAGAAAAGACAACATTAGCCTTACGATGCATTAGTTGGATATGAGGCAAAGCAAGTTCTGAGGGAAACCCCATAAAAATAAAATAAGAAACAACTCGGGGAGCAGATGAAGAACAATCAGGGTTGTATAAACATAAACAACAGGAAAAATCCAAGGAAAAGTAGAAGAAAAATGTAGTTAAAATAGAAAAGGATACAAAACAATAATGAATTGAAAGCCAAATAATTGACTTAAAAGATAGAAAAGTTTGATCCTTAGAAGATCTATCCATGCAAGAATACATCAATTCAGGTCAAAAAGCACACCAACCACAATATAGAATGACATAGATAAAAAACGACAAGAATAGTAGATGGACCAACAACAAACTAACCAACAAAAACAATCTAACAATACATAAATGTAGTACCCCAACTGTATTTGTCCCAACTAAATCAGCCCCGAGCGAGCATGGACAACATTAGATTTAGGATGAATTAGTTGCATAGAATATAGGGCAAATTCTGATGGAAACCCCATAGAAAAAAAAGTAACAGCTAGGGGATCACCTGAAGCACAACCAAGGTTGTATGAACATAAAAAAATGAGAAAAAGACAAGGAAAAGTAGAATAAAAACATAGTTAAAATAGAAAATGATACAAAATAATACCAAACTGAAATCCAATTAATTGACATAAAAGATAGAAAATTTGGCTCCTAGAATATATATCCAAGCAAGCATACATCAATCCAAGTCAAAAAGCACAATAACCACATTCTGGAACGACGTAGATCACCCAACAAACTAGAATACCTAGACTATTAGGAAAAGGAATACCTAGAGTGGAAGGAAGTAACAAGAAGAACAAGAAAAGAGAAAGGAAATAAATAATTTAATGGTTTTAAAGAACAAGGAGAGAAAGTAGACAACCAAAAGTAGAATTTGTACCTTAATATGCCTTAGATAAGGAAATAAAATAACTTTACAAGACTATCATCAAAGAACTTGAAAGATAATGGAGTAGTTCTAAAAATATATTAAATAGAGAATGCATAAGGAATAAAGAACGTGGGAGACTTGTAAATCCCTAGAACAAAAGGAATTGGGATTTTCAGTCAATTCTCCACCTTCTGATCTGATCAATTGTATGAAAAACCTTTTGGTAAATGTCATTCATAACTATAAAATATTGCTAAGGAAAAATGGGATGCTTTGACTAAACTATGGCCATATTGAAATCTAAGCATGATAAATTTGAAGACAATAAGAAAAGCTACTATTCTATGATGCATATATGCAAATACAAATGTCCAAACATAACTATTATAAATAATAGAGTAAGCAAAAAAACAAAGCATGCCCCTTTTAGAACCCCAAAGATCAATTCAATGAGAAAATAAAGACAAGGACATGATTAAATGGTTGCGCCTACAAGAAAAAGAACTAGATACAAGGAATGCACCTACAAGAATTTTGTTTCCATAATTTCCATTATTTTAAAAAATAATTTATTAACAACTTATTAGATTAAAGAACCATGGAGACCATAAATTTTATAAATCAAACTTACAAGGATGTGGAACCCATTCTCTTGCACAACCCTTTTTTCAAATAGGATTCAAGCAAGATAATCCAAAAATCTACCATATAAGTTTTGTACATGACCTCATCAATCTTAACATACATCATGTACATGGATTATTAATTTAAAATATTATGATATCGATGTTATTTTACTCATCATTATATAGTATTCAATTCATAGATAAAATGTAGATAAATTTATTTTCAAATACAAAGCTCCAAGGCAACTAACTATGGTGGGATTAATTTACTCCCAACAAGACATTATTCCACTATAGTATGTCACTCATGTGTTGAGCTATGAGACTATCAAGGTTTATCAAACCCCTCTTCTCTTTAGTAAAATATTCCAAGATACCAACCAAGCAAATCAATATGGGTTCTTTATTCAATCTCTCTACTAGCACAACTCTTAGTACTCATCCCTTGCTCCATACAACACAACAAGTCATCATTTATTTGTTTTTCAATCCCTTGAACATGCCCTTCTCACTATTATCTTGTATGATATCTTGGAATATTACCCTTGTGATTAATTGTCAAATTTTGCATTAGTGATTAAATGCTTGTGATTTAATCATTTACATAATATTGGAGACACCATAAGACATTATTTATGACGATATAGATTGTAAATATTTTCAAATAATTTTAATATAAGCATCTAATATTGAATGGGAAAGTTCAAATTAATGAGAGACCTTGATATCACTAGTGAGGAATGTAGTGCAAGCCTAATTTACCTAAGAATTAGACAAACACCATCTATTGTATTTAAATGAGGATTAAATAGAAACATATTTTACAAAGGGTAAAACCATCATCCAAAACTATAGTCATCACCCAAGAAGGTAGCCATTATCCTAAAAATTACTATAAGGCGTCTTTACAACAACAAGGGACAATAAAGATTCAAGGAGGGCGGGGGGGGTGGATCTTGAAGAATACTAGGGGGAGTGAAAGAAAGGCTACTAAATTGAACAAGGGGATTTCCAACTTGTGATATAATTATAGGAAAATACAAAAATATGTTCTAAGTTCACTCTGTCTGAAATATGGACAATACTCCGTATGGTCATATTGAAGAGCACTATAGAATGTTTGATGATGTAGAAAATATGAGTTTCTAACCCAACCTAGTCATGTAGAATGGTAAAAATATAATATCTTGGAAAGGTACAAAACAACATTACAAAAATCCCTATGCACAGTGCTATGAACATTGCATGTGTCAAGTGTGGAAGTTATTAAGAGTGTACTTTGTTTGTTAGACACTTTTTGAATTCTATGTGAGAAAATTTTAATCAAGGGAACTAAGGAAAACATAAATCCTACTTTGTCTTGGTGGTATCATGGTCTAGCCTGGGGTGACTTTTGAAGACATAAAGAATAAAGTGTCTTCAATATTATGTGGTTGGATAGTTCATAGATGTCTTCATAGATCCCCTGGGCTGGTTTTTCATGAAATTTTTTTTAACATATAAGTTATATTTCTATATTTAGTAAACTATGATGAATCTTATTTTGAAAATTTATGCTTATTCTACATCTCTTTCTATAAATTTTA
>LPNX010244554.1:7351-39383 GCA_001517045.1 Pseudotsuga menziesii
CTGAAGCTGATAAAACCAAAAAAATAATTTTATTCTATTGTGGTTTCATTCTCTTGCGAAATAGGAAGATAAGGATAAATTTGTTTTTGTAGGAAATTATGGAAGATGTAGGAATGTCTATGGAAGAAGAATGAGTCATCCTAGAAATCCCGTGGACAGTGAAGAGGGTAATATAAGGGAGGGTGAAATTTGGGTAAATCTTAATGAGAGTCAAAATGACAACCCATCTAAGTTACAATGAATTATTAAAGAATTAAGAGCATAATTTAAAAGAGTTAGAGAAGATAATGAATGTATAGTGAAATCCCAAGAGGAGTTAAATGACATTTTAATCACTAAAATACAAAGTAATGAAAAATAGAAACACAAAGAACCTGAACTTAATATGGAAAATGCTACACCTTACAAACGTAAGGGAAGGAAGATGGAATTTTCCAGTCATGGGGCTATATCTCCCAGTGAGGAATCAGCCAAGCACCATACAGAAAAACATTAGGATTCTAGTGAGAGTTGTGACGGTAATCAAAAGAAAAATAAGTACAAACCTTATGAAGAAATTTTTGGATAATTTAAAAATATTAAACCTCCTATGTTTAACGATGAGATCGAGAAAGGACAAGAAGCGGAAGCTTGGTTATCTAGAATGAAGAAATATTTCTAGATCTATAACTATTTTGATGAATTAAAGGAAAAAATGACCATCTATAACTTAATTGGAAAATAAAAATATTTGGCGCAAGATATCAAAAAGGTAAAATGTATAAAAGAACGTTATGTAACATGGAAACCTTTAAAAATCACTTTAAATGAAAGTATCTTTCAAAATAGTACTACAAAGAAAAACAAAGGAATTTTACGAATTAAGGTTAGGTGCTATGACCATGAAATAAGTATGTACTAAATTCCTAAGTTTACTTTGTTATGTACCTTATATAATATATGAAAAACAAAAAATACAATGCTTTCTTAGCTGCTTTCCTCTCATGTTTAAAGAGAGGTTTGAGTATGACAAATCATAAACGCTGGAAGAGGAAATGAGGAAAGTGAAATTATGTTATGATCAAAATAGGTATAAAAGAGAAAATGTACCTAACTAGAAAAATAAAATACATGACAAGTTTGATCAAAGAAAGAAGAATACTAAGTTTTAAAAAAATACTGGGAATAACTACAAAGGGTATCAAGGCTATACTTATAAAGGTTTTAAGCCACAAAACCCTACAGCAAAAGAAAGAGAACCTCTCACTACCTTTAATAAAAACACTACACAGAGGGAACCATTAAAATGTTGGGAATGTGGCGAGCCACATTATTTTAAGGGTTGTCCCATAAGAAAGAAGTTTTTTAATAATGTTCACTCCATTCAAGAAGCTATTACAGTTATAGATATGAGAAGCATGCCCATAATTAGTGTTGCATTAGAGAATTGAAACGTAGAACATTAGACTTCAATGGTTGAAATTGAAGGTATGATAAAAAGTCAACCCATTTCTATAGTAATTGATCCAGGTGCAAGTTTGAGTTATGTATCACCTAGGATTGTTGAATTGTGTAAATTATCACAAGGAAAAATTGAAAAATATTGGCTGGTAGAACTAGCCATAGGTACCAAACGAAAGGTCACTAGTTATGTGAAAAACTGTGAAATTATGATGGATGAATACATTTCGATCTAAATATCTTACCATTAGGTTCTTATGATTTTCTAATAGGAATGGAATCAATCAAAAAACACAGGGTTATGTTGAATTGTTATGATAAAACGTTTACATGCATGGACGATAATGGAAATACAATTAAAGTAAAAGGAATTCCTAGAAAAGTTACGATCAAAGAAATCTTTTCGTTGCAGGTGGAAAGATCTGTACGTAAGGGATGTAAATTATTTGCAATATACATAATGGATGATAAGGATAATGATAACAAACTTAAAATAGAAGATACACTGATATTATAAGATTCTAAAGACATATTTACGGAAGAAATCCATAGACTACCTCCGAAGAGGGACATAGAATTTACAATCGATCTGATACCGGGAGCAGTACAAACATTGAAATCTCCTTATCGAATGAATATAATAAAACTTACACAACTTAAATCACAATTGCAAGAACCAATTGATAAAAAGTACATTTGACCTGGTGTTTCCCCTTGAGGAGCACCAATCTTATTCGTAAAGAAGAAAGATGGAACTTTAAGATTATGCATACACTAGTAGAAAATGAGAAATTAATGACTAAAATCATGCTATAAATGACTATTTTTGAGTCGATGACTAATAGTAGCAAATTTCCACTATCTTATAGTTAGTCGTATTTCACTAGTCATTAATAGCTTGACTTAGTAGTCACTGATTTAGTCATTGATAGACAATGCTTTAGTCATTGATAGTCATTGATTTAGTCATTGATAGCCAATGATTTAGTCATTGATTTAGTCATTGATAGCCAATGATTTAGTCATTGATTTAGTCATTGTTTTAGTCATTGATAGTAAATGATTTAGTCATTGATTTAGTCATGGATTTAGTCATGGATTTAGTCATTGAGTTAGTCATTGATGTAGTCACTAATTTAGTCACTAATTTAGTCACTGATTGCAACCATTAATGACCAAATATATGAATAAATAAACTACTAGATGTTAACATATTAATGACTAAGCTAAATACAACTAAGATATAGGAAATTAGCTACTAATAGTCATATATATGTCAATTTAGTCATTTTTGTAGTCACGAATTTATGATAGGGCACGGAAGAATCGAACCACCAACCTCCTGCCTAATTATAGGCAAGCGCTTTACCATTGAGCTAGCACCCTTTAAGAAGTTGTTATTGCTTGACAATGATGATATTCAAACAAAGTTTTGATAGATATCAATCTACAAACCATATAATTATTGCTTTGAGGGACAAAGATTCGAAAGCTATCTTTAGAAAGTCCAACACAAACAATACCAGATGACACTGAAGCTGCATTTGTTCTTTCACTTCTTGCTATTTCAATGTTCCCACTGCCTAGCTCATATGAACCCTTGTGTGTGTCAGAGGACGAATTCTTCAATAGACTTTTAAAACCTTCATGACTCCTACATTTCATAGTAGGATCAACTAAACTAGCATTGTTTCCATGGAAAGCTTCCCCAACGACATTTACATGTGAATTTAATTTTATGTTTGGAATCAATATGTTTTTTAGATATAAACGTTGATGACTTCCCACACTTATTGATCAACAACTTGCCATGATTAGAACTCAACCCCGATGCCGTAGCTTCCACCACCAAGGCAGAGATATTTAATGTTGGAGACACTGAAAGTGAATGAGATGAACTTTTTTTAGGATTAGAGGAGCCCTGAACAGCTGGGATCCTCATACTAAATGATTTTTCCTGTGCAGCATGGGAGCCCCTGCAACAATCATTAATGTCTAAATATTACTAATTTCAAACAATATCTCTGTCATATAACATGAAAAATAGTACAAACTTAGATAACTTGTGTAAATAATCAAGCATCTATCAAAATACAAAAACCATTCATAAATCTAAAATTCATGAGTAAGAATAAATGGATCCCAATTAACTTTCTGAAATCATAATCTGCCGAGTTATCAACCAACTTTGCTCTACCAGAAAAGAAACCCCTCCCTAAAGGGCTATATGGCACAATTCCAATACCGAGCTCCCTGTAATGAAAGTTTCAATTTGAAATTTGAAATTCATACTATTATAAAAGTGGCCACATGGTAAATATGAACTCCAATACCTCTACCTGCAAGTTGGAATAATCTCATCCTCTACATCCCTAGTCCACAAGGACCACTCTAATTGAACTATTGTTATAGGATGAACAGCGTGAGCTCTTTGAATTGTTGACGCAGAAGCCTCAGAAAGTCCAATGTATTTTATTTTCCCTTCATCAACTAACTTCTTCATTTCTCCAATCTGTAATAGATACACAAACAAGACATGGCTAGTTTAGTATATAAAATTGGAAATTAAAAGAGTACAACCTATGAAGAAATACATAAATGAAAATATGAAAGTGACCATCAATGTGAAACTTTCTATAGTAAAAAAGAATAAACATTCATATCTAATCATGGTTCATATTTCCAATTTTGTAGTTGGTGTAAGAAGGGCAAGCAGAATATAGTTGGCAACACCTTTCCTTGAAGAAGTTCAACTTTGTATAGGGCCTAAAAGATTAGGGCTGATGTCCAGGTTGAGTAAAAAAATTACAAATGAACTTTCAAGATAATTACTAGCATTCAGTATCAATCAAATATCTCTCCAATTATGAATGAACACTGAGTTTTCTCAGTTTTAAGCTCAATGTTTACTAGAAGAAAATGCAGGAATGCCTTATACTTCCCATAGCCAAGCACGCATGTTATACAAGGAATACGATCTGAGTAATCAACTGTTGAAATGGAACAAGAAAGGAATCTCAGCAATATGCCAATGTTTCAAAAGCATCACCACAAAAGAAGCACCAAACTGTATTTTTCAGGTCTGCTCCAACCAATTGTCATCCCAAGTGAAAACTGGAAAAAGCCATCTATTGATTTCATTGTAGTTTTGTCAAATGAAATCCAAAAGAATAGGTAGACATATCAGATCTAGGAGGATAACAATGTATTTGTCTTGTAATCAACAAACATAACAAGTTAGCTCAATTCACTTGCAATCTATAAGTACAAAGTGCCTGGTTGAAAGTTTAATAAGATCAAAATCAAAATGTAAGGATGTTAGTAGTTAGCTGTGAGAATAGGTCATGTCATGGGGTCATGCCATGGATTATTTAAGTGAAATATTATTTGTTTTGGTCCTTTGGCCTTGTTACCACTCAGGATGATCTTCTCAAAAAGTTTATCTCCATTGATTTAATGTCGATGGTTCATGGATATATTATTGGATGAACTTCTAATCAAAAGTCAACATTTAGCATTGACTGTTTGTGGAAAAATTGGCAGATGATTTAGCATCTCATGTCCATGAGTGCTTTAGCCAAATTTAGCACATAGTCACAGATCTTCATTCTCAACATTAAATAATGAACAGGATTCTTGCTTGTGGTCTTTCGATCAGTTTTTCTTAAATATTAGTTCATACTTATAACAGTAAAGACCAGACAAGTTTTTTATAGTTTAGCAAGTTTAATATGCTTGCATATGACATGCAATATTTGATGCATGCATGGTAGGATGAGAGTTTCAAAAGGATAATTTTAGTTTTCCTAAGACTTGTCTTTGTGGGTAACTTTGTATTTTCAGAAAGTCCATATCTTCTGAAATTAATCACATTGTCGGATACACTTTACGGAGATGTGCACTAGCTGGCAATACAATGGATCTTTCCAGGAAATTTCTTATGACGGGTAAATTTCCTTTCAAGGGCACAAAAGGTGCTTTAATTTGATTGATTATAATATCTATTAATATGGAGTCGCCATATAGGGATACACTATACAATCAAGGTATACATACACTTTTCCTAAGGACTTTTGTTGTTTCTTGTGACCTATTTCTTGGGGATATTATATATCCCATAGAGTCTTGATACAAACTTAAGCTATAACCTAATTCACCCAATAGTCTCGACCCTCTTCCCTATACTACTCCCTAGCCTACCCTAAGTGACTGCTTAACCTACAACCTAGCTACAAACCTTAGGACAGACCCTTACAGAACCCTAGTTCCCAAAACTAAATCTTATCCTTTGTCCTACCCTTATCTAGACCTCATCCTTAATTTCTTGGCCCTCCTCTGAAAACACCCAACATTCCTCCATTTTTTGGGTGTTTTCTATTTAGGATAGTCATAAATATGCTTCCTAAACCCCCTCCTAATTATGTACAAACTAAATCTCAAACCCCCATTGTTCTTGTAACTATTTAAAATAGTCCCATACCCTTTAGTCTATGTTTAACAAGCAACATATCCATGATGGGACCCTACATAAACTCATATTAAGGATGACCATGATGCACCTCGGTCGTAGCTGTTATAACATGTAATTTGCAGGCCTTGAAGTTTAGTTGCGTTCTTGTGATAAATCCTAACATTGGGATAGTCTTGTCTCATATTTCAAGAAGCATTTAGCAACACATATTGTCGATGTCCTGGAAGTTACTCATAGTCCACAAATAAATAAGGCCACAACACTCTTATTCATACTTTCACTTGTTTATCACAATTTTTATTTAAGATACAAATAATAGTTGTTTATTGGCAAACTGTGGTTACTACTGGAGATTGCATTTCTCATAAAAAGTGTCACATCTCTGTCATAGTGGATTGTAAGTGTTTAGAAGTTGATAACAATTGTTGCTTGATTAATTTGTCACGTATTGGTAATCATTTAAGGATTGGGGTTACATTTCTATCATATATCAATTGGTATTGTATATTTTCCAGACATTGTTTTCATAGTAGTAAACATACTTTGTAACAATTTACATTTGCTAAGTAACATTTAATATATTAATTGTTGTATCTTTATGAATACTATTTGCTCAATTGAATTTGTACTTAGATTCCTTGGAGTATTACTATGTGAATGTGCACTTGCAAGCACTTTCACTGCTTCTTGATCAGTCTAAATATTATTGATATACTTTCTCCACTGATGGAAACTATCAAAGTTTTGAGTTTGCATTGATTATTGGAATACATATAGAGTGCTACTATGGCAAGCAAAGTATCTATTCTGGGATCTAAGTTCAACAGGCTAAGCACAGTCTATACAAACTTTTCCCTTCCTCAATTTAGTTGTATCCAAACTTTTCCCAATCTAGTATATATGCTTGGGACTAATACTCTTGTGTTTGTATTAAGGAGGTCACTTTAAAGTTTTCTAATATTTGAACCATTGACTGTTTGATGGATAAACATTTTTTCCAAGCAAGTTCTTCGCAGTTTGAGCTTTACTCCAAAATATGACTTCCACGAGGGAAATATGCCGATTCAGAGCTCAATGTTCTCTCTTGCTCATCTTACTAACTGATCTTGATTTCGATCATCGTTTCAAAGCACAATTAGTATCTGATCTGTAACTACCTCTGCAACTTCAATTAGAGCTTATATGTAACTACCTTCATCCCATTTTCAATTGTATTTTTGTTATCACCAGAATTGTGCTCAAGTTCCTCTAGCCTCCACCCAACATTGTCACAAATGTTCCTAATTTCCTCATTTATTCTACAATGGTCACTGGAGAATTTGGGTGCCTACCCCATCCCTGTGTAGGATATCTAGGCCCCAATGTCTTCCACAGTAAATAGTTTGCAAGCTCAGACAATGTTAGACATAATTTTGGATAATAATCCTTTGTCAATATAACTTCTGTGTGCCTGACTTCCTTTCGTGGGATCTGTATTGAATGCAATTGGTAGGAAGATAAGATGAGATGCCAATTTAATTAATGTCAAATGAATGACCAAGATAATTAGGTCAACCATACTTGAAATTACATCTAGTATAGATACCTGGGTCAAAGTGGGGACCTAAAATCCAAGGTCGATAAGAAAAAATTCTGAATGGAAGATTGTGTGCTTGATCAAACTTGGAGATTTTTTTTGCATAGAGAGAGTCTGCATTTGGAATCTCCCAGGGCTCCTTAGAAGAGTTGTGGAAGGTAGTAGATCCATCAAGGGAGGGGTTTCAAGAGGAAATTTATGTCTCACTGATTTGAATCTGTAGTGGTATGGGCCAATGTGTGTTGTTTGCTTCCTTGAGTGGACAGTTAACAGGGAAAAAAGAATTGATCCTCCTGATGGGATATGGCTCGGGAGGTCCATGCAAGGGTTGTGATCTATGCAAATCTCCAGGCTCATGAAAAGAGGTAGGCATATTTGTTCTAGACAATGAAAAAACGTGGAGAGGGAGCCTTCTAAGTCTCGCTGAAGGTAGTAAAATCTCCCTTTGATGAAATAATGGATACTAAGATAGGACATCTGAAATTGAGATGTTCCTCTTACTTGTTCTCTTGTAAGTGGCATAGTTTGTGTTTTATAATAGTGTTTATTGGTGAATTGGTGATCAGTCTCAACCTGAAGTTGACAAGAGTCTACCCTCAACTGTTCAAGGAGGATCCTGAGGTTGTGCACCCAGTTTTTGCGCATATGTGCAGGACTGACAATACTGCCATCTCTCAATTGCATGAAGTGCACAGATTGATAAGCTATATTGGGTCTAAGATGTTTAGGAGGTGTGATTTAAGTGTAAATCTCAAATCACCTGGGTTAGGTCCTACTTGAATGGTAAGAGGTGACCTGAAGTGTCCAAAGAGTACTCAAAGGGGGAAGGGGGAATGGGGAAAGGGATCAAGAGAGAATGGATTTGAATACATATTGTTCCAGGCTCTGAGGGGTGACATATTCTTTCATAAATGCAACTATGATTGCACCTCAATATTCCATGGAATGCCTCATTTTACAAATATTGAATAAAGGGGCTGTTGTGTCTAAGGTGTTCCCCATGGGCTTTAGGATTCAAATATTTTTTATTGCATACCCCCTAATAGGGATTCCTGGTTTTTTGTTCATAGATTGAATTGCTTATATATTAGATACCAAGATTCAATTTTTGCACCAAGAGGAGCAAGGTGCTCTACAACACAGTGCGGGGGAGATGTTGTTGCACTGAGAGGAGCGAGGCACTATATAGTCCAGTATGGGGAAGATGTTGTCACGTAGCATAGCTTTATGTTACCAAAATTATAAAAATTATTGTTGGCTCATAACATAAAAATTTAAAACCAAATGAAAAGTAATTAAAAAATCCATGTCGGCTCATAAAATAAAAAAAATTAAAACTAGCATAGATTCATCTTAAACCTAGAAATTGGATCTCTCTTAGTGCTTGATAGATTCGGGTCTAAGATGGATCTATGCTGGTCTATTAACAACCCTGTTTTTGGCCAAACAACAAATAGTCTGGTGTGATGCTCTTTTCACACAAGAACAAGACATTATAAGTTTTTTTTTAGATTTATATTCAGGAAATCAGTTAGCAATTTTGAATCACCTTCTTTTTCTAGATCACTAAATCCATTATCAAGGCTAAGTTTGTACCACTTCTCCTGGAGTGTTTGAGCCATCTTTGTCTCTAAAGACTCATGCTCCTTGGTTTCCTTTTGATCTCCATTGATGTTCAACTTTATCCATACTCCCTTTGGGGATTCCATATCTGATTGGTTATTTTTGGTTTTTGAGGGTATTGATAAATGAGTTTGTGACAATCTAGTATATATGCTTGGGATTAATACTCTTGTGTTTGTATTAAATAGGTCAATTTGAAGTTTTCTAATATTTGAACATGTTGAGGCCTGGAAAATCGCAGGAAACAACAGCAAGGGATTCTCCCCAGTCAACGTTCCCAACTAGCCCGTGACTGTTTGGTATAGGGAATCCATCTGGTTTGTGGTTCAGCTACCATAGGTCAAGTAAAAAAAATAAAAATATTTTACTAGTTGTAGCTCGGTCCACCGTATATAATTTTTTGTATTTTGACTTTAAGTATGATATACAAGTGCCTACCTAACATGCAGATTGATTAAGAATGTAAGGAGTGTTCACAATGTGATGCGCAGGTTCTTACCTCTTGTCTTAAACTCCCTCACATCTAAATTACACACAATTAGAAAATAAATACTAACTAGGCTATCTCTAGAGAGCTAGACATTAATTCATGAGTAATGTAATACTGCTCACATGTTACAGCAAATCACAGATAGCTATTCCTAGAACCAAACATATAAACATGAGTAAAAGTGTACATGACAAGATAGCTCATCAACAGTTAAAACTTCCATTTCTCATAGTGGAAAACATCACAGAATATACTAGAGAACATTCAGGTAAGAACATAGGTTCATAAAGTTAGAACGCTCTCACAGTTAATGAAACACAGTCGAAAACGAAATAGTTCCCCTTCAACATTGTTCATTTATCACATTGGAACATTCCACATAGCACCTTCTCCAACAGGCAAAATTTGTAATTTCTTATTGTAAAATGAAGTAGTTCCTCTTATAAACAATAGTTCACAAGTTTTTTAAGGGGAAAAAGCCCCTGTAAACTCTAACTTTCCTATATTTAAACCAAATCAGCCAAACGCTTGGGCTTCCCCAACCGTGTGACCTTTGGGCTCCTCAAAACCGTCTAATATCACCATTTTGTCTTTTCCGCGAGTACTCATGATTCACTTCATGCGTTACGTTTTCAGATTTCAACTTATGAGTACTTAACAAAGTGGGATCCGCTCAGTAACTGACGGATCTTTCCAATCCTGGGCTTTTTTCATCATCGATTCTGCCCTGTCTTTCGTTTGTCTTCCTTGAGATTTCGTCGATTTCAGTACGCACTCTATCTAACACCACCCAGCCAACTTTCTACTGCTTTGTCTCCTAGCTTTTCCTTCTCGTAGTAGTAATATGAAAAAGTCTCTTGAGTCCGTTTGCAATTAAACGACATTTATCATTAATTAGGACTGCATCTTTTCAATCAAACTACATCAACAAAATGAATAGTCATCAAAATAGGACCTGTGTTGCGCTCTTGTCATGAAAACCTTTAACAAGTACCAAAACCACTGTCACCCACACAGGGCTTTAAAACTCACAAAACGACGGGAAGAGAAAAACCTATCGGCAGCTTAAAACATTAAAACATCAGTCGTGTAGTCTCACTCACAGCCACGTCAGTGGGTCTCAAACAAGCAACGGGATCCGTGAGATAGTTAAGTTTATCGAAGTCGGAAGAACTAAAATCCAAACTCTAGGCAGAAAAGTTCGCAGTCGGCGAGCAAAAAGACATCAATGTCGGACAATTAGTGCGTTACACAGCCACAAGGGCGGAGGAGGAAAGAATACAAACTCCTATCCAAAGACAAAGAGATGGAGACCTGAAAAATTCTCTGCGGGTGGAGCATTTATATGGCGGATACCTAGTTCGATTGGGAGCCGCAAGGGCAAAAGATAAATAGACTACATCCTCTGATCAAAACCATACTTTTGCTATGATGCAAGATCACTGTAAAACACTAAGTGTTCGTACCAACTTAAGGTCTCACAGTGGTCCAAAAAACCTGTTTCACTTCCGAAACAACAGCTTCACAAATACCAACTATTCCGACTCAACTTCGAACAACCTCCAATAATATAAACAAGTCAAACGATATGACGCAACAACGGAGAAGTCAAGATCCTCCTGCAGAATAATCATCGTTCAATTTCCGCAATGGAGGCTCCCTAAGGAAACATGGCTCTGATATGTTGTTAAATGGCCTTCTAAATAGTGTCTAGCATGAGAAATAAGCTTCCAAGAAGAAATCGCAGCTCAAAGGGAAACAAACCAAACTCTAAATTCCGCAACCCACAACAGTTTCAAACATAAGCAATTTTCCAAAAAGAAAGAAGAGAGTTAACCTCAAAATAGTCTGAAATTAAAGCAAAAAACAAAAAGAGTTCATGGATCCAAACGATTCTAGGCAATGCTAAAATTAACAAGGGGGTCCAAAATTTGAAAATTTGGGGAAACAGTTGCAGCTACAACAATTGGAGACTACCTGGTTGACCTAGATCTCTTGGACGATTATTTCTTGAGTAATAGACTTTTTAACAACAAACGAACCTGTTGAATTCTTCCAGATATCTGGATTTCTCAAATGGAAAATGTATGTACTTTTAATCATTGATGATAGTCCAATTTAGGAGAGTGGAAACCAGGATTTTCAAGTCAAGATAACTCTTTTGAGGCTAGGAAGATGAATTTCATTTGTTACCTCTGTCTTCAGGTAGCTTCCAGCTTGGACACCATAGGATTGTAGCATATGGTAAACATAAATATTCATTTGTTCCTCATTCCCATGCCATTTTGCACCTTTTGTGATTTTGAACTTTTGTCTTTTCATATGAGTCCTCCTGCATGCCTTTCTTTCTGAATTTTGATTCAGGATCCTCTATCCATAGTGTCCTTTTGTGTGAGAAGTGTATTCACTTTTCAGCTCACGGACGGAGAGGAAATTTTGGTGATTTAGTACTTATATGGTTCAGCATTTGTTTTGATACATAATGCTTTCATAGGATCTTTCGACTCTTATCTGCCTTTTGGCATTCAATTCTTGGCATGGGATCATTTATGTATAGTATAATGTTTACCCTACTTCCTTTCCATGGGCCCTTTTCTGTCACTCCCTAGGACATTTTAAATGTGATATGGATGGAGCCTCAAAATAGTATTCCAGACCCTTTGATTTTGGTTTATTTTACAAGGGTTAAGCATGACTTCAATGTGTACATAGCCACTCAAGAAAACTGCTAAAATAGAAGAAATTCTTTTAGATAAACAATAATACACAGTCTTATACCCAAGAAATTTAATCATTCCAAAATTGTGATGTTCTCCATGCAACCATGAGTTTTCCTCCTTTATTGAAATCAGTCAAAATTTAGACTAAAACAAAATAGAACTACATAACTAAAAGTAAATGGCCAAGTCAAATTATTTATATACAAGATAAAAGAACACAAACAAAACTCAGGAAAAATAAGGTTTGAGAACTAAACCATTTACTGGTAATTTCTCTTCCCATCCCTGTAAATCTTGCAATTTATAAGTTGAGGGGCCAAGCTTTGTCGCAATCTGGAAAGGACCTACCCACAACTGCTGAAATTTCATGTGTTTTCCTTTCTCATCATGGGGGTGGTCCCACTTGAGAACCAAATCTCCCACCTCAAAATCTTTTGTTCCAGCCTTGTGTTTATCAAATAATCTTTTTACTACCTCTTGTTGTTGTTTAAAGCGCTCTCTGGCTTTAGATCAAGACTCTTCTGCCTTCAGGAGATTGTATATCCTCATTTGCAAGACTTCATTATCTGATCCTTTGGATTCCTAAGCTATTATGGAATAGGGTAGCATGATATTGGGGGGTAGAATGCCCTCTTTACCATACACAAGGGTATATGGAGACACTCCTATCGAAGACTTGGGGGTGACTCTATTAGCCCAAAGGGCATTTGGTAACGCTGAGTGCCAACTCCTCTGATTTTCTATCACCATCTTTTTAAAAATCCTAATCAGATTCTTGTTTGTAGATTCAGCTAAACCATTTCCCGGTGGATAGTAATTAGTAGAGTAATGCAACTTAATCCATTTCTCATGAGCAAAAGCAGTTAATCTTATTGAGGAAAATTAAGTAGCATTATAAAAAACTAAAGAAATTAGAACTCCAAACCCGGTCATAATATGGTCTTGCAAGAAGTCTATGACCGCATCCTCATTTATTTTGTGCAACGGGATGGCTTTGATCCAGCGAGTGAAGTAGTCGGCTGCTGCCAAAATATACTTGTGTTGCAGGGAAGAATTTGGCTTTATCTCACCAATGATATCTAACCCCCATTGCTCAAAAGGATCTGTTATTATCATAGGCTTCAATGGTCTTCCTTCTTTAGATTGTCTTCCACTACACCTTTGACAAATGTCGCACTTTCTGACATGGGCGTGTGCATCTTTGAAAAGCGTGGGCCAATAGTATCCAGCTCTGAGAATTTTGTGAGCTCTAGTATCTCTGGAAAAATGTCCCCCAGCAGGCCCATCATGCAAATCTATCATTACCTTCTTTGCATCTTCTTTCTCTAAGCATCTAAGAAGAACTCCGTCGTAATTTTTTCTGAATAATATTCCTTCAATAATTTGATATGAGGCTGATTTAAGACGCAATGCTCTTCTTTTCTTAGAATTCCAATGTTTCGATAACGATCCTATCTAGAGGTAATGCACAAGGTCTCGATACCAAGATTCCGGGGCTGTGAAAAGAGGACATACATCCATCAAATGTAACTCAGCTTCGTCTTCCCAGGCATGTTCTTCATTGTTTCTATTTTCAGTCATCAGTCTGCACAACCCTTGCCCTTTAATTATAGAAGTTGGCTTGAATTCGAGGTCATATTCCTGAAGAGCTGTTACCCAATTGCCCCTTCTTTCTCCTAACTCCTTTTGTACGAAAAGAGACCTCACAGCTGGGTGTGGGATGATTACCTTGGTCCGGTTCTTTAGTATGTAGGGCATGAATTGTTTCACTGCTTTGAACACCGCGTAAGCTTGTTTATCTATAGTTGGGTAATTCAATTCAGCCCCTTGCAGACCAGTGCTCATAAATGATATGGGGAACTCATCTCCCCCATTTTCCTTCTGAGTAAGCACAGTTGCTAGCGAATCATCAGATGCAAAAGTGTACAGAATAAAATATTTATCAAAATCTGGGCTTTTGAGGGAGGGTGCATGCGCAACAGCAGTTTTAATCTTTCCAAATGCGTTCTTCTCAACATCAGTCCACTTGAATTGTACACTTTGCTTTACCATTTGCTGCAAAGGTTTAACAATTTGAGCGAAATCTGGCACAAACCTTTGAACAAAGTTTATTGTCCCCATAAATGATTGCATGCCCTTTTTATTATGGGGCAAGGGAATCTATTCAATGGCTTTGATCCTTTCTGGGTCTATGGAGATCCCCTTCTTTGAAACCACGTGACCCAACAACTTACCTTCCATAACAGAGAACACGCACTTCTTGGGGTTTAGTGAGATACCATATTTTCGGTAGCATTCAAAAATATTCTTTAGATGAAATGCGTGTCCTTCTCTTTTCTTCGAGAATATTGTGATGTCATCGAGGTATACTACAACACTGCGGCCAAACAAACCATGGAAAGCTATGTCCATAGCCCTCTGGAACGTAGCTCCAGTGTTTATAAGTCCAAAGGGCATTCTTCTATAAGCGAAAGTTCCCAACCTGGTCCTAAATGTCGTTTTCAATTTGTCTTCTTCAGCTACTAATACTTGATTGTAGCCTGAAAATCCATCTAATAAAGAGAATAGTTCAGAACCTGAAACCATTTACAGTAGTTGCTCCATGGGTGGAATAGGATAATTGACTTTATCTGAAGCACTATTTAAGTTTCTAAAATCCATAGATAACCTGATTTCTCCAGATTTTTTCCTTACTAGTAACAAATTTGAAACCCATTGCGAGTGTCTAACCTTAAAAATGATTCTAGCATCCAATAATTTCTTAACTTCACTCTGGATTAGAGGTTCCAATTTTAGATGCATTTTCCTCAAAGGATGCTCATAAGGTTTGACTCCATATTTGATGGGGATAACATGCTAGATAATACTGGTGTCATATGTCTTCAGATCTTCATATGTCTAGGAAAAACCATCTTTTTATTGTCTGAAAAGAACGATGAACTTATCTCTTTCAGCCAGTGAACAACATTTTCCAAGATTCACATATTTAGGATTCATCTCAGTCCCCAAATTAATCAATTCAAACTGTAGAGATAAGCTATGAGTCTTCAAATTTGCTGGTCTTCTAAATTTTTCATTTAAATCAAACATCCGTTCTAAAGTTCTGACTCCCTTAGGGATGAAATTATCAAATTTCAGCTTGGCCTAATGTTCTTCATCATCAATAATCGTCTCTTTGAATGCCTCGTCATTCTTTAAGAATTCTATGATTTGTTTATCTTCATCGAACAATCGTAGGTTAGTAATCATATCCAAAACTGAGGGCCTGAAAAACAATTCAATAGAGCACCGATTATTAGAGGGCACAAACTTCGCAGCTGATGTGGCCAGCAAGTCAGTTGCTACATTCTTAAGTCTTGGGATCGATACAATATTAAATTCATTAAAACATTTGAGTAAATCCCATACTTCATTTTGATAAGCTTTTAAGTGAGGAGAAATGCAATGTATTTGATTCCGAATTTGTTTCACAATTATTTCAGAATCTCCAAACACTTTCAGATTATTTGCCTTTAATTCAATTGTTTTCCTTAAACCTTGAACCAACGCTTCATATTCAGCTGTGTTATTTGTACATTCAAACTCTAACCTACATGAAAGAAAATGTTTGTTCTTATTGGGGTCAATCATAACACAACCGGCTCCTGACCCTTATAACGTTTTAGATCCGTAAAAAAAAAGTGTCCAGAAATCGCTAACTACTGCGCGGGAATTTACATCTACTTCTACTGATAAGTCTACTATTTTACAATCAATTTCATCATCCTATGAAAACTGAAGGAGATCAGGCTGAGCGTATGATATGTCGGTGGATTCTTTTGCTTGGTAATTTCCTAGTTCTAACTCAGTAAAGTAATTTCCCAAAATAGAATCCACTGGTTTGTTTTTTTCTTCGAACTGAGTAACATTGTGTTTCATGTGGGGCTCCCTCAAATTTTTAATTTGATTCGGGATTCCTTTATGCAGCAGCCACAGATGTGACTAGTCCGAGGAAAAATATCTGTTTAGCTTTGCCGACCAGTCCCTGCTCAGAACAAGCCCATAAGCTTCTGGTATGTCAGCCACCACAATATCAATAAATCGACACACCTTATCATTCGAAGACAAGTAGAATAGAACATCCTCCATTTCCCTAATTACCTTCACATTCGTTCTATCCAACTGAACATCCCTCTAGGTGGATGGTTTAGGCTACCCATTTATCCTTTTGCAAACTGACAGCGGCATGACGTTAACCGATGCCCCTGAGTCTACTAAGTAATTATGTACGTTGTGGTTAAAAATTTCAAAATTGAGGAGAAAAGGTGGATTCTTGCTCTTAGGCAGAGCAGTTATATGGCAGATACCTAGTTCACTTGGGAGCCGCAAGGGTAGAAGATAAATAGACTACAGCCTCCGATCCAAACCATACTTTTGCTATGGATCAAGATCAATGTAAAATGCTAAGTGTTCGGACCAACTTAAGGTCTCGCAGTGGTCCAAAAAAATTGTTTCACTTCCGAAACAGTGGCTTCACAAAGACCAACTATTTCGACTCAACTTAGACCAACCTTTGATAGTATAAACAAGTCAAACGATACAACGCGGCAACGAAGAAGTCAAGATCCTCCTGCAGAATAATCATCGTTCAATTTCCGCAATGGAGGATCCCTAAGGAAACATGGCTCTGATACATTGTTTAAATGGCGTTCGAAATAGTGGCTAGCATGAGAAATAAGCTTCCGAGAAGAAATCCCAGCTCAAAGGGCAACAAACCAAACTCTAAATTCCGCAACCCACAGCAGTTTCAAACATAAGCAATTTTTTGAAAAGTAGGAAGAGAGTTAACCTCAAAATAGTCCGAAATTAAAGCAAAAAACAAAAAGAGTTCATGGATCCAAATGATTCTAGGCAATGCTAAAATTAATAAGGGGGTTCCAAAATTTGAAAATTTGGGGAAACAATTGCAGCTACAAAAGAACCATTGACTGTTTGATGGATAAACATTTTTTCCAAGCAAGTTCTTGGCAGTTTGAGCTTTACTCCAAAACCTTACTTCCATGAGGGAAATATGCCGATTCAGAGCTCAGTGTTCTCTCTTGATCATCTTCCTAACTGATCTTGCTTTCGATCATCGTTTCAAAGCACAATTAGTATATGATCCATGACTACCTCTGTAACTTCAATTAGAGCTTATATGTAACTACCTCCAGCCCATTTTCAACTATATTTTTTTATCACCAGAATTGTGCTCAAGTTCCTCTAGCCTCCACCCAACATTGTCACAAATATTCCTAATTTCCTCATTTATTATATAGTGATCACTGGAGCATTTGGGTGCCTACCCCATCTCTGTGTAGGATATCCAGGCCCCAATGTCTTCCATAGTAAATAGTTTTCAAGCTCAAACAATGTTAGACATAACTTTGGATAATAATCCTTTGTCAATATAACTTCTGTGTGCCTGACTTCCTTTCGTGGGATCTATATTGAATGCAATTGGTGGGAAGATAAGATGAGATGACAATTTTATTAATGTCAAATGAATGAACAAGATAAGTAGGTCAACCATACTTGAAATTACATCCAGTATAGATACCTGGGTCAGAGTGGGGACCTAACATCAAAGGTTTATTAGAAAAAATTCTGAATGGAAGATTGTGTGCTTGATCAAACTTGGAGAATTTTTTTGCATAGAGATAGTATGGATCTAGAATCTCCCAGGGCTCCTTAGAAGAGTTGTGGAAGGTTGTATATCCATCAGGGGAGGTGTTTCAAGAGGAAATTTATGTCTCACCGATTTGAAATCTGTAGTGTTATGGGCCAATGTATGTTGTTTGCTTCCTTGAGTGGACAGTTAACAAGGAAAAAAATAAATTTATGTTGTTTGTTGTTTGCTATATTTTGTTTGCTACACCAGAGAAATTTAGAAATATTAATTCTATCATTCTATGCATATCATTTCCTCTTCTACTAGCATATATGTACCATATAAGAAAATTCAATAAGGTCTGAACAATATTTTCAGCAAATATTCCAAACAAAGAAAACTGTAAAACAAGCATAGGATGAAAAGCGAAATCAGACTTACCAATTTCCTCTTGTTTTTTTCCCTTCTCTTCTATCTGACCCGTGAGCTACTCTTTCTGAAGAATATACCCAGCCTCCTTTTGAAGAAATTTCTGGCCACAAACTTGGAGCTTGCTGATGTAATCCATCATTTGTTCCATTCTACCCTATTAATCATCAAAATCTCATGCTTGTTCTAATTGTATCTGCCATAGATTGACATAGATTCTAGAAAATAAGGTGGGATTAAAAACAAATTGAGAAAGAGAATGAATTACCTTTGCATCTAGAATCTACAGCTACTACACCTCCTCCTCCTATTATAAATTCTCCCGAATCCCTATTTTGTAGCTCATCATCATCGTCTTTGTTGCCATTGTCGAGCAAGCAATGAGATTGTTTCTTAGCAATATCAAGATAATTAGAAACTCCAGTACCTACCATCATTTTAAAGTGCCTGATTTGCATGCGGCCATGATTCACAGAGTTCAATTCTTCTAGATCATCACTATAGTTGTGATTGACGATGCATGTATTGTCAACACCAGTAAAACCCATGGCATCCATAACTCTCTTTCAGAACTAAAAACCTAGCTCCCAATCACACGAAATCGAACCAGTTTACCATTTGAAACAAGCATATAAAAGGGGGGAAAAGATATTAGGCTTAGATACCAAGCTAATGTGTTATTTTTCTTGATAATGCAAGTTTTGTCTTCCCTTATGTGGGAAATTCCTATCGAATTAAAGATGTTTTTCTCAAGGTAAATAACACATGTCTAGTTTTCTAGGAAAGTAGTTAAGTCATTATTAGGGAAACAGAAAATTTACAGAGAAAGGAAACATGATTTCTACTTACAGATTCCTGGCAAGCCTTGGTGCGGCTTCGAGTGTTGGGTAGTCCAGCCTTCGTCATGACTCGGTCCCTTCCAAAAACCTTTAAAAAATTCAGCTGTTAATACTAAAGAAGCTAGGGTTTCCTTCCCCAACTACTGGAGACTGTCATGTTGCTATCCGCTCTTTCAAACAACCAAACGCATATTCAACACTTCAAACCACAATTAACAAGTTTCTAGGATTCCCAGCCAAAAAAACTAGTGTAATTTTTTTCTAAAGAGGAATGCTTCTGGAACATAAACAATAGCAGCAATGCCAGGCTCTCTTGTGTCAAAATTGCATTCAAATACAATAATTCCTGGATCTAGTTCAAATTCAGAATCTGCAGAAGGCCGCCTGCCGATAGAAACTTTGAATTACCGCAAGAAAACAGGTAGGATTCTGGCTCATATAGAACGTCTTGTGAACAAAACAAGACAAGCATTTATGAGTGAAATTGAATGGAAACAAACACAAAAAAAGGCACTCCATACGGTTATGAATTCATTGTAATGAAAATAGGCATATGACAAACTGTAAATTAATGTCATAAAAGAATAACCAGCACAATGCACAACCAGGCCCTCTCTGCTGGATCAATCACTCGCTAGGGTTTGCTCACGAAGAAGCTCCAAGTTTGAAGATGCAGAGAGAGTGAGAGTCCACCGTCTAGTTCCCGTGGAATTGAAACGCTCCACTAGCTATGGACCGTCATGTTTGTAAGGATGGAGCGCTTTCCAACATTGATGCCATAATAGCTGAAAATTTAACCCTTCCTAGCCCTTCCAAAGGGTTCTATCCCTTCCCTTAAAAAATAAATTAAAATATGAATTTTAACCTTCCAATTAAGTTTCAATTAAGAAGGGCATAATTTATATCAACATTTTAAAAGAAGCATCAACATTTTGAAAGAAGGGAAACATTTGAAATTACCCATCTATAGAAATTTTTCAAGATGTTAAAAATTTTATGCTATAAAGTTCAACTCATCATTCAAAATATTGGAAATATGATAAATTATAGTCACTCATTGGCTCATGCCATGCACTTACTTCTTAGTTGTGCAAGATGACAAGTAATCAATTATGATTGCGAGACACTAACCATCGATATGTTCTGACTCTAGATTCACTTGGGGTTGCAATCTAAAGTGTGACAATGTGTCAACAACTATGACTATAACAAAAAATAACTACTAGTCTACTGCTAGGCCTGAAACGAGCTCAAAACTTTGTGCCTATTACGTATGTGAACCTCTCGACCAATGTCCACTATTTTTCATCAAAATTAAATTCATAATGTTAGTTTGATGAGTCCTCCTCTATAAGACTTCATTTATTGCATGATTATCATGGACTCACGACAACTATAAACAACGCTTGATGTCATGCAAATACAAATAATAACATGTATCTAGGATCACAAACCATGCAGAGGTTGATTTATGCATTGATATAGAGAAGTGTCATTTGGCACACGATATGGAGAAACAATGGTTATTAATAAAATTAAAAAAATAATTGTTTGCTCAAGAATAGTCTTCATTTTGATGGGTGGCATGATCGTAATGTAATCTCCCTCCATCCTTCCAAATATTGTGGTTTCTCACAAATTTTTCCTCAGCGCCACCAAAATACATATAAAAATTACTTGTTTTTACATCATCTTCCCTTTAAATCCTCATCTCATAGTCATAACTAAGGATTATTATGCATGCACATCCTCACCTTATAATACGGATTGGTTCAAGGCATAGAGATAACCATAAAATATTAAATGTGTCAAGGCTCAAAGAGTAATACACAAGTATAAGCAAGTCTTATATTAAATTTACCATATAAGTCTTTAATTAACACAATCAACTAATATTTGACATGTTGGATTGTTTTAATCTTCTTATCACTCCTTACCAATGTGATTGCAAGGCACTCGAGACAATCTTTCAACTTTACAATTGTTCACCACCCTCATCTATCATATATATAAATGGTGGAAAAAGCCTTTTAATTAATCATATCAAACACATCATGTATTCAAAAAGAACTATCAATCTATGCTCACTACTTGGAAAAGTAGTTTTGGCATACTTCTCGAGTGCATAGCCCTTGCACAGTCATGTATTCTTCATCTTGAAGTTCAACTATCCCTACACCATGTCCTTCAAAAGAGGTAATGCTCAATAATGTAGGTGACCAAATCTCTTGTGTCAAAGCCTACACAAGTTGTCAGTATCATGCACTAAATCTCTATGTTTGATTGTTTTAGCAATTAATTTGTACAAGCCACCCTATTGCACAAATTTGGCAAATACTTGGCCAAGATCATGGCTATTATATTTGAATACAACTTGTTGATCATCAAACTCAGCCACATGTCTAAGTTTTGTCATGGCTAAAACTAAAAAAAGATTCATTGTTAAACCAAGAACCTAAAATACATCATCTAGCTCAAGAACATCACCACTTGATCACGCATGTCGAATGAGATAGATCCCACTCTAATAACTTGATAAGTGGCATCATTTCCTAACTCCACCTATATGTCATCCTCTCATTATTGAACTCTGTTGAAGGTCATGTGTCCACATACCACATTCCATTGAGTATGTGTCCACATCCTCTCATTTATGAAAAATTCAACAAACTGGAAATTGTGTCATTCAGGCAAACAATATTATGATTGGAGATAATCAAAGCCACAGCCAGGAAAGTCTAGGTAAAATATAAAATCATTTAAACATAACCAAGATTTGCATGCCTGATATTCGTAATTTATTGCGATTCCAATGGTGAATCCTTATAAGACGAGTGCCAAGGATTCAATAAATAAAATCAAGGTTTGCAAAGTTTCTCTTCTTTAAATATCCAGTATAAACCATCGAATTCCTGCAAAATGCACATGGACAGAGTCAGAGAATACATAGGGATATAGTTTGACTAACCCAAGACATACAGTTAAGTTTCACCCACCTTGATTTTCACTCACCCTAGCCACCCAGCCACATTCTCTGATGAAGGTAGAAGATTCTTTTCTTAAAAACCAATGCCAACACTTTAGAATATCCATCAATCTGATCTTCCTAAATTGCCTAAGTCACCCGGATTTTGGAATCCAGACATAGAATAACTAAAAATTCCTTCTTAGAGTCATTCAATTCCAGCAAATAGTTCGACTGCAATATTCCCTATGAATTGAGCTCTGGATCTGCAACACCTTCAAACTTTGCATTCAAGTGAGCGAAAAATATTCCTAACCAATCTTCTTAATTATCCATTATAAACCGTCGAATTCCTATAAAATGCACATGGACAGAGTCGAAGAAGTATCAGGAACTTGATTCAAACATTGAGAGCCTCATCATATTTCCCATTCAGAGCATACCCTGCAATCATATTGCTCCACAAAACCACATTCCATTCAGGTATATTGTCAAACACTTTCCTTGCATCCTTAAGAACATGAACAACAAACATGTTATCCCCACATCCTTTGAGGACTACAATGAGCAACAACAACACCGTGCAGTGATCAATTACCCCTAAAGGTGAAATGACAAGCAAACATAGGCATGAAGACTTCAATACCTGTTCTGAAACACACTATCCAGTGGGTTTGGTTATTCGGAAATGAGGCGTGCTGCTGATGGCTGATTGAAAGTGGGATATCACAGAACAATCCAAAATTAGAACCAACCAACACCTACCAATAATAACGTCAAATTTTATTTGATTATAATTTTTTTTTAGAACAAGGAAGGATTGGGAGACTACCATAAGGAGGGTGAGTAAGCAGCACCAACAAAAAAAAATAGGAGAAGAGGCATATAGAACAAGCTACCGATCAAACATAGGTATGGCAGCATTAAAATCTCTCATTACCTTTTTCCTTTTCCTTGAGGGGAGCATGAAAGGGAAAGTAATTGAGGTGGGTAAAGAGCTATTGGGTTAAGAGTTGATTCTTGCTGAAAAATGTAAATAGATTTTTTTTTGTTTTTTTATATTATTTTTTGTTTTATTTTTATTATTTTTTTATATAAATTATATAGATTTTTTTTTTGTTTTTTATTTTTTATTTTTTATTATTTTATTATATAAATTATATAGACTTTTTTATTATTATATAATTTTGTTCTATTTTTATTATTTTATTATATAAATTATGTTAATTGGTTATATATTGTATTTTTTTAATAATTTTCATATAAGTTGTTTAGTTTTATAAATGGAGTAGCCTACAGAGTCAACGATTTGGCTTGGAAGTTGATCATCGTCGCCACTTTTCAGCCAAATCATTGACTCTTATTGATACTCTTCGCGACGACAACCAACAATAGCCATAGATGAGGGCCCTACATCCCCTCAAGAACCAACCATTTGAATGCGCCTCCTGCATGTAGACTTACCAAATGCATCCAATGCATGGCAAAAAAAAACACATCAACTTCGGATTTGTGGGTTGAAGGTATTGTTTGACACCTGCTCTATAATGACATCTGCAACAAGTAAACCTCCTTGCAAAGTTTAGTCGCTTCTTCTAATGTCTACTTCAGTTTTCCTTCGGAGCATGTGAGGAATGTCGATGTGCAATTTTTTATAGTCATATTATTTATAGTCATATTGTTTAATCGTCGATAACCTATCACTAGTAAAAAATGAGGAATTAGCTACTAGGTGACTAAAAATTCTAGACACCACAGGTTTTTCAAGTGATTTACTACTAAATATGAGCAATTTTGATTGACCCAACTATAAACAACTAAAATTAATGACTAATTTAGTCACCAGTTAACAACTATGACTAGATAATAAGTGACAGAGTTAAAAATGACTAACATAAACGACTAATTGAGTCACGGCATAAAAAATGACTAGCTAGAAGAATATGAATTAGTCATTTATGTTAATCATTTTTAATTGTATCATGAAAAATTACAAATTTGACAATGAAGTGTAAAATTTGTAAATTGTCTACCTTCTATTAGTAATATTGGCACCATGCACCTCGATCTTCAAAGATCCAACAAAGCAATTGCACGAATTTTCTCTTGACCATATTTATCCCTGCTGCACCATTGAAGCAAACCCGGTTAAGCGTGTTCCAAAGGAAAATTGGGTTCCTATTTCAATTACGAATTAGGTACCAGAACTAGTACCATATAGATACCTAGCTAGAAGCATCATAGCCCTACATCCCCTCGAGAACCAACCATTCGAATGTGCCTCATCCATGTAGACTTAATAAATGCATCCAATGCATGGCCTATCTAGAGTCATAGGCCATCAGGTACGGATAAAGGATGAAGACATCTTTAAAATTGCTTTTAGAACCTGATATGGTCATTATGAGTTTGTCATAATGCCGTTTGGTTTAACAAACACACCTTGAAATTTTATGTGTTTAATAAAAAATATTATGAGTAACTACTTAGATAGATATGTAGTTGTCTTCATTAACGACATACTGATTTACTCAAAGAATAAACAAGAACATGAAGAGCACCTAAGAATAATTTTACATGTGTGAAGAGAATAACAACTATTTGCTAAGTTTATCAAATGTGACTTATTTAAAGAAAAAATTCAATATCTAGGGCACATAGTGTCTAAAGATGGAATATTTGTCAACCTTGACAAGATTAAGGCTATCACTAAATGACCAATTCCTAAACATGTAACTAACATAAGATCATTCATGGGGATTATGGGTTATTATAGAAATTTTATTGAATGATTTTCTAATATAGCCCACCCCATAAATTTACTGTAGAAGAATGGTAAGAAATTTGATCGGAGCAAAAAGTGTACTGAATTTTTTAAATAAACTAAAACACTTGTTAACTACTGACCCTTTCTCAAAAATTGTTGATCCTATTAAATATTTCATCATATGCACTGATGCATGTAAGGAAGGATTAGGAGAGGTGTTAATTCAAGAAAAATACATCATGGCCTATGAATCTAGAAAGTTAAAAGAACATGAGAAGAACTATGCTACACATGACTTAGAACTTGTTGCAATTATACATGCACTAAAGATGTGGTGACACTACCTCATCGAAAGAATTTTTTGCTAATGTCATGTAACATAAGCTTAAAATACTTGTTTGATCAAGAATACCTAAATGCTAGACAAGCTAGGTGGTTGTCCTTTTTAATTGAATATGCTTTTGAAATAAAAATTATAAAAGGGAAATAGAACAAAGTTGCAGATGCTTTAAGTCGTCACGCAAATTTACTATTCACAAGCAGTAGCTACGAATCAAATTTAGAAAATCAAATCTTAAATCCAAAAAGTAGTGATAAAGAATACCAAAACCTAAAGGAAAAGATTGTTGAAAATGTAAGGAATCAAGTAAAAAAAGATTTTAGTTTGAATGGAAGAGGGTTACTGCTACATAAAAACAGATTATACATACCAAATGCAACAGAAATTAAATTAACTATTGCAAATGAGTTACATAAACGACCATATTCAGGACACCGTAGATACAAGAAGATAATCACTATGATCAGAAAGGACTTCTTTTGGCCTAACATAAAAAAGAGGTAACAGAATATTTAGCTCGCTGCATCAAATGCCAACATGTAAAAGCATAACACCAACATCCAATAGGATTACTCCAACCACTACCCATTCCGGAATGGAAATGGGAAGTAATTAGCATGGATTTCATAACATGCTTACCTAGAAATTTTAAACAACATGACTCAATCATGGTCATAGTGGACAAATTAAATAAATCAATTAATTTTATTCCAGTAAAATCTACTTATAAGGATTTTAACATTGCATATATATTTATGAAAGAAATTTTTAGGTTACATGGTGTACCTAAGGTAAAATCTTGGATATAGATGTAAAGTTTACAGATAATTTTTGGAAGGCCTTGTTTAAAGGACTTGGCACTCAATTAAATTTTATCACTGTGTATCATCCACAAATGGATGGACAAACTTAAAGAGTAGATACAATCCTATAATACATGCTTAGGATGTATGTAATGGACAAACCAGGTAAGTGGGAATATTGCTTGCACTTAGTATAAGTTGCTGACAATAATAATTTTCAATTATCGGCTGGAATGAGTCCTTTTGAAATTCTATATGGACACAAATTTAAAACTCCAATTTCTTGGAGAAGTATAGACGTTAGGTTAATGTTAGGACCTAAATTGTTAAAGAATATGGAACTAACCATGAAATAGGTACAACAAAATTTGAAAGCTGCCCAAGACATACAAAAGAGTTATGCTGACTTGAAAAGAACTGCTCGAGAGTTCTAGGTAGGTGAGCATGTATATATAAAGGTAAAACCCAAGAAAATATCCCTAATATTGGGCTAGTATTCAAAATTGGTACCTAGGTATTGTGGGACATTTGAAATTTTGAAAAAACTAGGGCCGATAGCATACCAATTAGCCCCACCACATACGATTATTGTACATAATGTTTTTCAAGTTTCCATTTTGAAGAAGTAGGTTCATGATGCTACTCATGTAATTGATTGGAATGCTATTTTGGTGGAACCCGAAGGAGAGTTACAGGTAGGATCATAGCATATTCTCGACAGGAGAGAACTTTTACTCCGGAACTGTACCATTGGACAAGTCAAGGTGCAATGGAAGCACCTTAGTCTGGAAGAGTCCACTTGGGAATTGGAAAGTGATATGTGGCAGGCATATATGATCCTATTTCAGGATCAAATGATGGAAGAATAAATACAAAAAAATAATAACACCGAGGACAGTGTTATCCTCTAAAGGGAGGTGTATGTAATACACCAAATTTAAATAAATTGTTATTATTCTTTTTGAGTATTTATTTTTTAAATATTTTTTACAAGAATTCAAAAATAAATGCAATGGATTATTCTTTTATTAATTAAAAATATTAGAGGGAATCAGAACTGAAATAACTATTAAAAGAGTGTTTGCTGACCCATAAGAGGAAAATACAAGTGGTTGAAGCTGCTGAGTGAGAACTCAAGATGGAGGAGGCATCTTCCCCAAAATCAGGTCGCTATTGTTTGTGGAGTGCTAAAGAGAAATAGGATCATAAATGACCAAGTCCTAGAAAAAATACTATATAATATATGGCAGGAGTCTAGCAGTGGATGAGGAACCTATCTGTCAATGCAAGAGATGGCACATTAAGTGGATTTTTCTGTTGTGGTTCAACTAACAGTATCGAGGGTTTTTGGAGCAAGTGAGACTTGGATGCTCTAGGAGTTGGTTGGGAGGAACGACTATTTCATTTATGTTTTCCTGACAATGGTGCCAGGTTCCTTATTCTACTTCTTATCTTTTTAAAACTAGTTACAATAGACTCTCAAGTTAACTATGAATATTTTTTTATTTCTTTTTACAGTAATACTTCTATGCAACTGTCTCAAATAGTGTTCTTATTATGCATTTGATTCAATTATCTTTTTACTATATATCTCATTCAAATATCTTTCCTATTGATATATTCATGTAAAGTAAACTGAGATTAATTAGTATTCATAGATTCGTGATCTTAAGCATTCTTAACGAATATCTGTTTGGACATCCATACCCAAATCAAAGAATTCATATACGTAGCAATGTTAATACAACTAGTAAATTGAAACACCCGACTATCTTAGATCTGGTTAAATGTTCTAGATTCATATGGATTTCCTGTTAAAAACTAGTTAAATTACATTATGGCTTACATAAGAAACTTTCATTATTTATTATAACAAACTCATAGAGACAACGCTAAAACAAACCAATAAAGTTTACACATCATAGTATTCTTTTTCATAACCTGTCAATCGAAGGACCATAAACCATTCATTTAGGAAATTTTTTAATAGGTTAAGATCCAAGAGGCTTCCGTAAATCTCAGCTTAAACATATCAATGTTATCACATCTCAAAAACCCCAACACAAATTGAGATTACCAAGGTCAAAAGGTGTAATCATAATACAATAAAAATTACTTCACCCAATAACCAACAGTCCACGACTGAAGTAGAGTAGAAAAAATATTATAACTAAATCCTTTAGATCTACTATAAACAGTCACGAACCTAGATCATGATTTCACAACCTCTTTTCACGAGTATCTATACCTGAGCCTAAATCTCCATTTTAAAAACAAATCAAATCTACAGATTTCAAATCGAGTTAAAAATATTCTATAAGCAGCAAAACCATGGAAAAATCCAATACGTAGCAGTAAGACAATCGTAAGATGGAATCCATGATATAAATAAAATCTTGCTAGGTAATATCATTAACAAACAATAAACTCATAAATTAATGAACTGGTACACACCCTAAGGGGTCGTTTTTATTTATTCTGTATAAATAAAATCATGGTAGTTATTATCATTTACATCAAGAAACACACAAATAAGAAACTGCTATAGACCCTAGGGGGGTAATATAGCATTATTTAAATATCACATTAAAACATACATGTTCAAAACAAAGAATGATTGTAACCCCATCGAAGATGGCATCCATTATTTCTCCAAAAATCTCCACATATAAATTTACAGAAATGATGAACCAAAGTGGTGGCAAGCCCATCAAAGAGGGAACCCACAACTTTGTAAATCCAAAAAATTATACACAAAAAAGACTTAACAACTACTGTGGAACAAAGAGGCTGTGAAGCCCTATTCTTGTAGGATAAAACCCCATAAGGGTTAAAAAAATTTACAATCTAAAAAATATATTAAGTATGGAGAAATTCCTTGCTCCTACACGACCACGATTTTCTAGCCAAGAGTCACCTACAAAGTCGGATGACGAGTGGAGGTTAGATGTTGGTTAAGCTAGAGTAGTTTCTCCATATTGTAAGCAAAGAATGGGGTGGTTTTAATCACCTTAGTGTTTAAAGAAGCAGGTCTAGGAGGAGGTGACCCCGTCACCATTGTCGCCGGCTTCCCCAAAACTACAAACACCAACAATTTCAGTCAGAACTATAATAAATTTTATTTGAAAGACTGAAAATATAAATGACTGAATTTAATTCTCATTACTGTTAGAATAATCCTTCGGGATTATTGTACATAAATAATAAATAGGAATATGATTAGATAGGAATCCAAACAGGCTGAGCGGAAGGTGAAACCCAACCGCCATGTACTTTGTATAAATATAGGCATTTGCATTGGAAATGAATATAGAATCGGGAGTTATTACCATCATGTGGTATCAGAGCCAAGCTCCATAAATCCTGCCTGCATGCTTGCGAGTCTTCCTGCCATTCTCCTGCTTCCTCTGCTGGTTCAGCTCTGGCATATGCCCTCTGCGTCCTCTTGCCAGGAGACGTGTTAAGAATTTCTGCCCACAGTCTAGAATTTGCCAGTCTGGCATATTATCTGAGTGCATATTATTACTGTGCGTGAGAGTTGAAGAATCTGTTTGCTGGAAACCCTAGTTTTATGAGTGAACACCGTGGAGTGCGACTGCCCTCTTATCTTCGTGAAAACCAGAGTTTGTATATGCTGCGTGCTGTATTAGAGATAGCTGGTGCTCTCCACCTGAATATTGTAATCGAGCTGTGAGCCACCATGGTGAATGCGTTGTAGACTGATATGAAAATATATGCTGCGATATAGTGAGAAGACTGCGTGGAGGAAGGAAACCCTAAACTCCAGACTGCTGCTCGCCTTGCTGGTGCACTTCTATTGTGTTGTTTATTGCTAAAAATTTGTTTCTTCTGGGACATTTCTCATGCCTTATCATATTGAGAAAGTTGAATAGGTTTCTCCAACTTCTTCATGTCGTGGGAGTCAGTAGTATGTATAGAATAATCTGACCTGAATTAGGTTGTCGTGGAAGCTGTGCGTTGAGCCTTTTGTAGTTTTACTGCATCATTTCTTGATGTAATACAAGACTGTGCTATGTATTTTTGAGAGGCGTGAGTCTACAATCTCCGTTGAGTATATGCGTGGAGACCTGGAGGAGACCGGCGTTAATCTTGAGCCTGAAGACTGCGCTGTGACCGCGCGGTACTTTCTATTGTATTTGCAGTTAGGATAATGTATGCTGCGTGAAGACCAGTGCGTGGAGGCTGCCTGCATTAAGAACCAGCGTGTTGGTGTGAAGACCAGCGAATTGTTGTATGGTATCCGCCCTTTTTACACCTGCGTGGAGTTATTACCAGCGTGGAGCCTACATTTTTATGCTGCGACCTGCCTGGAGAGCCCGAGCTGTAATGCTGTGGAGAAGTGCGTGGAGCCTGCATTTTTATGCTGCGACCTGCCTGGAGATCCCGAGCTGTAATACTGTGGAGGTAAACCATTTTTACTGGACCATAACTGCAAAATCTACAATTGATCGTGAAGTGAAGACTGCGTGGAAAGGAAAAACCCTAATTCTGGCTGAGAGATGCAATTTCATAAGTTTATAATCTGAAGACTGTAGTATTGGAGAAAACAATACTACATTTTGTATACACTCATATGAAAGGGCTGCGTCTTGAAGACTGCGACTTGATGGGTGTTGCACGGGGAAGATACAATGATTTGGAGATATAATAATGCATTCAGTATGATAGATATGCTGTGACTGATATATGTATCCTACATATATTGTGCGTGGACTGTGACTACCTGAATTGAAACCGATATATTGCATTGATATCACACACATTTGCGTTGAAGACTGCTGCGTTTGTGCGACCTCTCTCTTGAAAACCAGAATCAAAACTGCTGCGTGTGTTGAGACCATCAAATACTGAGCCTGCGTTGGAGACTGCAGTCTGCGCTAAAGCATGCTGTCTGAAGACTGAAGAATGGTGGTGTTTTTGTAATTATTATGCCAGTCTTAACTTTAGCATTGGAACGATGTGAACTTCTTTTTTGGAACTTGTTGTGAACTTCTCCCTCCATAAAACCCTAAGTTTTTCCCTAGTTCCAAACTGATATAATGAAGACTGATATAATGTATGCTGCCAGACTGATATAATGCATGCTGCCATTTGAGACTGTGTAATGGATTTATGTGTGATTGATATCATATATTGAAGACTGCATAATACCTATCAGCATATCACATCTGCGACCAAGTTGAAGAGCTTCCTGAGTGGAGCTGCGTGGAGCTGAATGTGAAGATTGTTGCTGCGATCTAGACAATTGCTGCTGATAATTGTTGCTGCTAATCACTTGATTTTGCAGGGTATATAGTCTGGTGCTTGATTTTTGTGCACTTATATCATTTTCACACTAATATATTAGCTTTTGGTGCCTCCACATATTGTATAACAAGGAATGCTGCTGTGTATTTGAAGCTAGTATATTTTGTATACTGAAGAAGCTTGTGTATGCTCACCTAAAGCTTGCATTGTATTCACCTTGGCAGAGACTGTAGACCTGCAAGGTTATTATTTTTCTGTTTCTCTTTGTAAATTACACTAACAGTAATAACAGTTGTAAAGATGCACTCTTTGGCATCTAGTATTGGTGCTGCCCTTGCCGACAAAGACCAATCCAAAGACCCTTCCAAGGGAGATTGCGGCAAAGAGAGAGGCAGAAGAAGAAGAAATTTCAGAGGCAGAGGGGGCAGAAGCAAAAGATCAGATTTGCAGTGCAAGTGTTGCGGAAAGACTGGGCACACATGAGATCAGTGTTGGGCTTCATGGGACTCCATCAAAGACAAACATAACCAGAAGAAAGATGACCAAGATGCTAGTAAACTTTCTAATTCTTGTATTGCTGCACATTGTAATCTTGGATTTAATGAAATGACTTCTCTTTCATCTTACAAAGATTGTTGGCTGCTTGATACTGGTGCAACATCACACATGACA
>LPNX010244554.1:40756-68256 GCA_001517045.1 Pseudotsuga menziesii
TCAATTACCTTATTCAAATGCAGAGAGGGCCAGGGGTCGGCTCCTCCTAGATGCCCTACCCCTCCTCTTCATGCATAGTAAAACGATAAACCAAGTTAGTCTTTTGCTGGAGTTATAAAAATAATTTATTAAACAAATTTCAAAATTGAGCACGGTTCATTCAACTTACTAGGTTAAAGGAATTTGCAAGTCCATGGAATGTTGTTCAAATCGCAACAACTAGAAAAGCTATGACTATTGGCATCCATCAACACCGATAAATCCTTCGACACACCTTGGAAGCAAACAACAAGTCAAATTTTAGAAACTGGGTAAAGGTTTAATGGGTGAAACTACTCAGCGCATACATGGAAAGCAGAGCTTCCCTCCAAAGCAGTTGCAATCCAAATAAAAATGGAGTGAAATGTTTGGATAGACCAAGTACCACAATTAAAACCCTAGAAAAACCATTTCTAAGGTGTAGGACAAGTGGAGGGCCGAGATTGAATCTTAGGCGAGCTTTTAAATTCCTGGCCGCATTGTCAACTCGTAGCCACAACAAAACTTTATTGCAAAGGTCAACCACAATACAACCAAATCATAGCCTTGTACCTCCCTTTGTATTGCAAAGTTAGAACATTATTTTATAAACACGTCGAAGGTGGTAAAGCCATGAAACAATCTTGACTATGGTATAAACCCCATACTCCCAACCTCATTTAACATATTAAAGCAAACATTTAAACTTTACATTACACAAGGATCATGGTGTATACCATGGATCGAAACATAATAATAATTCCATGGATTTGTAATAGGATCAAGACTATAGTGCTTAACGCCATAGTCTCCCAAACCTTCCAAGTTCTTCTTAAACACCTTGCAGCTAAGCACCATGTTTTGTGAGTTAGGGCATGAAGAATAGGGAAAATAATTAGCCTTAGGGATAAGCAATCCCTTAGCAAAACTTATAACAAGATAAATGTAGAAAGTGTCAAAAACATCACCTTCAGGTGTGACGACACAATGTTGATAACCATGCAACATCCACATATTGTATATCCTGTCAACGATCAATATGAAACCAATATAAGTCACTATGCAATTTAAACAACAAATTATTCATGCTGCAGTCACTAATACATGCTAGGTTAATCACTTGGAGTATATATATGTTTATATATTATATATATCGGGAAAAAAATTATTGTGAAAATTACAGGTGTGTGACAAGTGTACACTTGTTACACTAGAGTTAGACTTGTTGATCTGCTAAAGGAAGCCCAATGTATGAGATAATATCTAAGTACCTATGGGACCAATTAATGTTCATGGACATAAATATACTCATTAAATAAAGTTATATTAAATTTACAATTTATTAATAAATATATTATAATATTTATTTGTTATTCTTTTATATTGGTTTAATATAATAGTTTATACAAAATAAGAATGTAATAATAATACTACAAATTTACAAATTTATTGGTATTTTTCTTTATTATATTTTGAATTGGAGCACTTTATTGATTCTGAGTTTTGGACTTTATCAGTTTTGGTTGGTATCTTTTAAGGTTTTTTTTGGTAAAATCGAAATTTTGAAATTGTATTTTTAAATTCATAAATAGATTCAATATCCTTGAATACACCAATGGAACTCAAATTATGCAATTTCCATATATGTGATTCTAATTTTTTTTAATCATTTCCAATGAGACTCCAAACATTGAAGACTTATGAAAATAATAATAATAATAATAATAATAATAATAATCTATTTTTAAGGTCACCGCCAAGCGAGACACCAAATTGGTGATGTTTACACTACACTCTTTATACTTTGAATATAATTAACATTTGATAAAATATTATACATATATTAAAATATGCATATGGTTTTTATGGGAGTAGCTGTCTTAAAATTGGAAGATTTGAACTAGTGTGCCACTTTTTTCAAAATCAGAATTCAAATGTGTTTTAATCAAGATTTTGATGGGTAGAAATGGATTCACTACTATTAGACACTCCTTAAGCACATAAAATTCCAGAACTTAACAATGGTTAAGATTTTGGAAAATTTCTAAATTTTGTCAAAATGGTGCCAAAAAATTAGTTTACCGCCAAATTTTTAAACTAAGTTTAATTTTTATAAAGAAAAAAAAAAGTTCATACTTTTATTCCTTACCAAAAAATTGGTAAAAGCTTGCTATATGCACTTTTACTTACACTCTCGACAAGCCAAAAATTTTATATTTTATAGATGATGACAAAATACGGAAAATATTTTATTCTTTACCAAAAAAACAAGCTTGCTATATGCACTTTTACTTACACTCTCCACAGGCCAAAAATTTTCGATTTTGTAGATGATGACAAAATACCCAAAATTGTTCATGCTTATTGCATAATTAAACAAAAACTGTCATAGCTGATAAACATGGTATAGGTGCATAATTTTCTGTTTTGTAGATTATAAACATGCTGTGGGGCAGAAGTCCCTGTCGATTTCATGGTGTGAATTGATCAGTTGAAGATTCGTATGGGCCGGAGTCGCTATCGTGCATACTTTTTGTTTGTTTGAATTTTCTGTGCAAACTTCCAGGTGGGCGAATATTAAATTGGCAAACGGAGCCCGTATTGTGAAAGATTGAGGTGGCGACGAGTTGGGAAGAAGTTTGGATGTGCTAAACGAAAATTTCGCACACGGAACCCGTACTCTGAAAGATTGAGGCGGCAACTTGAGCAGAAGATCCAACGTGGTAAGCACTAATCGGTGAGTGGTAAAGGATTAATGGCCATATATATATATATCAATCTGTGTATGGTCGGAGGTTGAAAGATTCAATGGATATACTCTCGGTGCTTATAACTCAGTTGAGGATGACATGAATACTCAGAAAACGACGTTTATAAAATGAAAAAAACTGGAACTTGTTATTTTTCATTTTTTTAGAAGTCAAATTTACATTGAGTTAATATATACATATAATACAGTCATAAAGTACCAAATCAAAACTTCCAATAATAATTAGCTATTATTCTTGGATCCATCTACAATAAAGTATTTTCACTCAATCAGAATACAAAAGCATATAACATGCAGAAGATAACAAAATTGAAAAACAACCGTTGTCATCCTAAAGGATCCTAAATAAAATTGAAAAATAACCCTTGTCATCCTAAAGGATCCTGAATCCACCAGCTGCTTTGATGAAAACTCCTTGAAGAAAATCTGTCCATTCATACGACCTATAGCCTCCTTAGAGAGAGCCTCATCCGGCTAATTTAGTTCCCTATAAATATGCTCTAAAGTAATTTCAGTTAACTCTGTGACAAAGCTTACATAACTAGTGATTCAAATACCAAGTATGCATTTTGACTGCCCACATGCTTAATTGAATCATCAAAAATCTTGACTCTGAAAATCTCTGTACCAGCAAACCACAGCAAGCCACCAATCCGTTTTCAACAAGCACCTTAAGATCATCCTCGCCTCCACAACTCGTTTGGGCAACACCAATCTTTATGATGGTTAGAGTTTTTGGGTGTCTCCTCCCAATTAATTCACTCCTAACGAGATTGAACTTAGGTCACCTTTCTCATAAGACCCACACCTTAATCTTAACCAAATTACATAGCAAGACTTGACTCATTAAATGGATAACTTAATGTAACAAATATAATCCATATTACAAAAGAATAACATGTTTTCTTACAAAATTAAAATTCAAATCTAACATAAATCTATTTTAAATAAAAAATATCAAATATCTAAAAAAATCAATTTCTTAAATTTTAAATATTACTAAGAAATTACATCCTTTAAATACTTGCTTGTTCTCAATCTCAAAGTTTAAAGCATAGTAGCATAATTCGGTCATATTGGCCTTTTATGTACGGAAATTTCGAATAGTTTAGAATTCTCAAAATATTCGATCTATATGAAATACATACAGAGGTACAGGTTAATTTTGAAAGTTGATTTTAAAAAACCAAATTTTAATTATTCAAACACTATAAAATAAATACCTTTGAATTTCATACTTTTTAATTCAATTTAATAGGAATAAAAATATGCTAAAGAAAATAAATAAGTAAATATAATAGCAACACTATATTTATTGGTTACAAAAACCATGTGCCCAAAACCACTTACATCCTTACTCATTAGGGAGTCAAAGTTAACCCTAACTCAATTTAAACATTTATTAATTAATCCCAAATATAAGTAATGATTAATATTATTTACTTTCTTTTAAAAATAATTTATAATTATTAATAACTAAGAGTTTTCTATGTAAGAGCATTATATTTTTTATTTTTTAAAGAGTATTTTTGGGTATAAAAAATATGTTTAAAAAAGAGAATAATTTTTTTTAAGTTTAAAATTTAATGGTTGATATTTGATATTTCATTAAAAATATTGTATATGTTTAACTATATAGAAATGTTGTTATATATTTAATTAAAAATATTATACATAAAAAGTTTACTTCTGTATTAGATTTTTTCATTAAATACATTTTTTTTTAAAGTTTACTCGAATTATGCTATTATGATTTTAAAGCTTAAAATAAAAATAAGACTAAAAAAACCTTATCATAACCACTTAGTTACCAAATTCCAAACTAATCTGTTATAATATTGGAAAGTCTGTAGTGCTTCCAGGTCAAGCTACTACATCGCCAACATCGCATCTTTCTTCTATCTGTACTTCTATTTGTGAGTGCTTTGAACAATATCAAGAGCCAGATGGTGGGGGATTGTCAATTCACATTGTAATTTGGAATCATGATATGCTTGTCCTACAATTTGAGGAAATATTCAAATATTGAGCATGATTATATATACGTGTTCATGACCAGGTACAGATGTATAGTTTAATCCTTATTAGTCATTTGACAAAATAGTCATATAAATAATCATGACCGTTACCTGTGGCAGTGCTGGACTTTGAACAAAATCCATGGATAAAGAAATAATATTTCACTCAACTTGCGGGGTGCAATAATCATGAACAAATTCTCAGAATAATTGGATATGAAAAGCTCTTATGTGATTAGACCATTTATGAATTTCTTCGTTAAGCTCTTAGGTGATTATACAATTTATGAATTTCTTCGAAAAAGATGCAACGACTGCCAAAGACTTCGATTTTGGTTTTGACATTCTCTCTTTTTTTCTTCCGCAACATGATTATCTTAACTGGCTGTGCACTTTTAGACACAAATCTTAAAATGCTACCTCCTAAAAATAAGGAGATTATAGAGATTATAAATATCTATATAATTATTCTTTGGACTTGTTCCGTGAATTTTTTATTTTGTATATGTAGTGTGGTCATGTCTCATCTTACCAGTAACACATAAGGCTGCCAAGCCGGATTGGTAGCTTGAAAATCTTCAGTGGCCGCTCGCTATAGTATTGCGTTGCTTTTCATGGTATTACCTGGAGATGATGTAATCTCATTCTCTGTTCTGTCCTTTTCTTTCAATTTTGTTCCCTGTAGCCGAAGCCTGAGCTTAAAAAATATGTATGTTTGGGACAGCCCAAACATACATATTTTTTAAGCTCAGGCTTCGGCTACAGGGAACAAAATTGAAAGAAAAGGACAGAACAGAGAATGAGATTACATCATCTCCAGGTAAGGATGGCCATAGCCGAAACAATTGCTTGCCAATCTAGCTGGTTGGATTGCGCTTTTCTCTTCTAAGTTTTAAACAAAATAAATGTCCAGGGTGCCTAGTTTTAGGAGTGGTCGATTATAATATCAGCTTGGTTGTTATATTATAATTATATACTAGTCTATATGTTTAGGTTTTACTAATTGTTTGTTATTGTTATTTTTATAATTGTTTATTTCTAATTTAGAATAATGTTTATAAAATAAATATTGATAGTACATACTTGTTTCATCATCTTATTGTAATGTAGAAGGACCTTTCCTAGGGCAGATCCCCATAGTTCCCCGCATTCCTGAGATTCGTCTACAACCTCAAGGCACGTTCCATGCAATTAGGATAAGGGGGATATCATCCTTTGTGAGGACACTTGTGTTTCTCTATTCAAGAAGCTTTTGATATATCTTTTGTTGTAGTAGATCTAGTGTTAGAAACAACTTTTTTTTTTGTCTTAAGTTGATATAATTTACATAAATATTGTCATAATATCCTTTCTATATACTTAGTCAATGACAGTGAAAGTGGTCAACAAAACAAAATGAAAACAGATAAAAAAAATCTAGTTTGTTAGTCATAACTAGTAAATAAGAATACCAACTCTATTAAGATAGAGCTTGCTCATGAACTGCCATCAGTAACTAGCAAACAAGATACAACCTGCTACAAAAAAAAAATAATAAAAAATTGCAATAGAAACAGAACTTAGATTATCTCTTTGATCCCGGAGGAAATATAGTCACTTCTTTTTCGAGGGGATCAAACAAAAGTCCAACAATGAAGTGGAATGGCTTTCATTATATCTTGGCTTGGAATTGGCTGGTCATAACAACATCACTAAAATCATTGTTTTTGGAGACTCAAAATAGGTTATCCAAAAAATGAGAAAAGGTTATAAGCATGGCGCTGCTAATTGTAAAAGAATATATGATCGCATAAGTCGCAACAACCCAACTCTTCATGCCACATATTATCACATACTCAAAGGAAATAACACCATAGAGGATAAGTTGGCCAATCAAGGCATAAAAAATAATTTGGGAACTGTTTCAATTAAGGGTAATCACTACCACAAGCATGTCCCTTGAGCCTCTCGATTTTGGGGGGTGTATGTCTTGGTCTCTACACATACTTACCCTCGTATCCCTCCATCATCGCATGTTCAACATGCGTCCTTCATTAGGATAGCTCTGGGTTTGTGGCGTTCTCGACCATGTGAAGAATTTATTGCACAGTCCTTACCTCTTGTTTTTCAAAGATTATGTCGAATCGTTGGCACACTTGATGGATCCTTCTAGAACGATGAGTTCCTCTTCCCCGTATCCTACCTCCTTTTGCCAGCCAACTTTTGCCAGCCAAAGAATTCCAGACGCTCGCATTCTCCTGGGTTCATTCTCCGGAGAAATATATTGGTATCTTGTTAGCAAACTTGTTTAGCTCTCAGATCGTAGAGCGTGACTTGGCACAGTTGTCTTCCAGTGACCCCATTGGTAAAGCGCCTCCTCTCGTCCCTTGGATTTCGGAGGATTCGCATAGAACTCCCCCATCAATCTCTCAAATTGGTAAGGTCTCTCTGTTCAAAACTTCCACTGACAATTTCCATAGCATCAAACTCCCTTGTCTACAAAACTTTCCTCCCGTTTGTGCTCAGGTTCCTATGGTGACTTCAAAGGATATCGAGGAGATAAAAGCTGCACTGTCTGAAATGAAAAATGGTATGCGTTGGATATACAAAATGGTGGCAACAAGCGTCAATGAAAATAGGGAAGTAGCGACAGATGCAAAATATATGGCAAACCAGATGGTATGTCAAGAATCAAGGATATACGACAATACTCGTGATCTCCATGAACTGATGGGAACAATAGGTCATAATACAAGAAGAAGTTCAAAAGCTAACCAATATGACCCACTGCACCCATTGTCAGGAAACTCCAGCAATTGGTGATTATCAAATGGAAGAACTTCGCGGTAGCTCAGTCGGTTCGTGGGAAAGAAGAAGAGAAAAAATTGGTCACCCCCTTTGTTTCTTTAATATTTTTTTTGTGTTTTACTGAATAACCAGTTTTTTAACTAGTGCCCTTCAATGAGCTTAATTTAGTTCAACAACCAGTCTAGAACTATATATTTTGCAGATAGTAGTATAGTTACATCAGTTTATCTTTTTCTCATCAGCTCGAAACTGTGGTTTCATATCTTGTAAGGATGACTATACTCAAATTTTTTATATATATCTTCTTTCTCTGGTTTTTGTTAAAAAAGCAGAACTCAGATTATCATATTGCCAAAGTCTTTATCTCCCAAATAAAGCTCGTTGTTATATGAATCAACATATATAGCAATATCAAAATCCATAAAAATAGAATTTATAATAACTCTCATAATTTTTATGCCAAAAAAAGACGAGGTACATTTCCAGCAATGATCAATCGACTATTGTACTGCTAGAAAGCTAGACAATCGCAATTATCCCTCAAATTTTAATTAAAGAGTATCTTGCTTAAAAGGCATTTTAACAATATGTCAAGCAATTCAACAAATAAACACTCAACAACATACTATTATCTTTTATTGCCAAACAATTACAATACTTACAAACAAGTTTTAATTAACCAAACACTGAAGGTCAGACCCGACTATTTGGAAGTAATTAAAAAAGTGATATGGGTCTCGTGGGCCAATAGGTGTTTAATTGTTCATGTAAATCTTACACCAGCACACACCTTTAAGGTCATACTCCAACACATGCTCTTAAAGAGTGGAAAGTATATTTCAAACCCGAACTCTTGAAATCTCAAAACCATCCACGATAGAGGAGAGAGAGAAATAAGTTTTAGTGATGCCCAAATTTTCTCGGTTACAATTAAAAAAAATTACTTTTGATCTCATATAAGAAAAATCAATGAATAAGCAAGCATAAGTTATTTAGAGCACATAAAGTGACCATGAGGGGTGAATAAGGTGGAAATGAACTCACGTATGCCCACTACCACCCAAAATAATTGAATTCCTAACACAAGAATATAATGCATGGATGTCCCCCAAGTCTTCCGAGCAAAAGTAGGGCATCAATATTCATCTCCATTAGTCAACATGCGACCATGACACATGATACAAATGATTCTTAAGATGGAAATTATCATGTTCCATAGAAATAGATTGTTGAATTAACTAATAGAGGATAGAGGGGAAACACATAGAATTTGGTTGCAACATATGGTACACTTGGGTTTAAGGAAATACCATAAGTCATATGTATGGGATTACTTGTGGGTATGGGTTAGATTCATGGTAAGAAAATGGCATGAACTATAGGATACTGTGCAATACAATATAAAGTAATACAACATAAAAATGAAATTTATAATGATAAATAAGAAATTCACACATGCACACACATTTTATACACACCACTTAGGTAGAAAGCTTAAAGCACAAAGGTATGGATCTTTCACAATCTTGGATAAAGTTGATAATAATGCTTTTAGGATAGAATTACTTCTATATGTGTGAATATGGAAAAAATGAAATTGTGTGAACCTCTAATGATCATGGATCAAGAGGAGAATGTTCATGTTCCTTTTGTTGATGACTTTGTACCTGAGTACCTTGATGAGTTGCAGGAGACATAATTATTTATAGAAGGTTAAGGACTCCACAAAGAGAAAATGTGTAATATTTTCATGTGGGTATTAAGGGAATGCATCCAAGCAAGGCATGATGAATATAGAATAATAAGGTGAGGAAGCTATACCCTCACCTATGTACTGAATAATTTCATATTTTTGGAGGTCCAAAAGTTTCAATTGGGGAGGTCTAATCAAGGGGGATCTTGTAATATACCTAAAATAAAAATATTCAAATGTTGTATAAAATCACACAATTGTATAGATCTCATTGAGAGCTTTCCGTCAATACTCATTTTGTAAAAACAGGACTTTGGACATGAAATATATTGTGTTTTGAAGTTTTGTTGAAAACAAGAAAAATGGGTTCCATGTGGCATACGTGAACCAATCATCCTAGGTTCAGGGTCTATTTTTAACTTTCAAATCAAAACAATTAAGAATTAGGAGTCATGATGAACTTTGCAGTAGTTGATATGCCCGTGCTGACTTCCGACTTTCAACGTCAGAATCAGAACAATGGGGAGTCAGAAGTTGGGATGATTATTGTGGGAATCGTTTAGATATTTTTTACTTTTGATTTTTGAATTTGAAAGCAAAGCGTTGGGATTATCACAGTCAGGATCGGTGCAGTTGGGATCGTCACAATAAACATCAGAACAATCGACATTAGAGTGATCATGATCATGACGATAGTTTATAGATCGATGGTCCAGCATGACCAATGACTGATCTACATCAACGACCAAGAATGAATACGGAAGTTATGTCTGTGGATATCGTCTTTCAATTTGACAGAGATAATTTATGGTATTTTTTTGTTCTTGTTTTGCACTATGCCTATTCCTTCGATCTCGAGATTCATCGTAAAGAATAATTTGGACTTTGGATCACATTGCATATCCAATTGAGCATGACATCAACAGATCCAAAAACCAATCCAGTATTTTATTTAAAACTTCCGAATTGGACATGGATTGACAGAGAAGTAGAGAGACAGACAAAGAGAGAATTCACTGAAAAATAGAGTTTAGATAGATATTTCGAGCTAAGAAAGTTCTTAATTAACAGGGTGAAGGTCGAGTGTGACATTCAATGTGGTCATTTCTAGTGTGTTGAAGCTGTAGCATGATTCGAAGGTGGCTCCATCAAACATAGGGGACAAGTTCTCATACAACGGGTTAAGGGAGGTCCTTGGAACAACTATTTAGCATTGACTTAGTATTTAAGTAGCATAAATAATATCTGATAGTTCTTTGTATTGATGTAAGTTTGCAACACTAGAATAAATTAATTAAAATGGTCCCAGTGGAATCCAGGACCCAGATTCATTATCCTTTAGAGCTGAAATCAATTATCAAGTTGCATTCTTTAGTTTATGGTTTTCATTTGTGTTTATTTTCATTTTTTTTATTTCTGAGTACTATTTTAAAGGAACTCACATTTTAAAGTCTTCCTTAGAGATTTTACTATTTGGAAATCATTCACACATAAATTCATGGTTAATGTGTTCCCATAATATTCAGATCATTGATACTTAGAGCTATGATTATGCTTTCTACTTGCTTTTTTTAATTATAATGTGTGCTTTCTTGTGTTGGAGAACGATTGTCATTAGACCAAAACCTGTAGGCATTAATCTCTGATACAATAACCAAATTCAATATCCAGGAGAGGGGGTTTATCCATGTCACGAAACACGTGGGTAGCATTGGACAAAAATGCCAACAATCTCCCCCTCATCATTACTTCGGTGACTTTCAAACTCGAGACCTATCGCTTTGATACCATTTGTTGGTATATTCACCAATACTAGAAGGGGGAGTGAATCAATATTGAACACCTTTTACCATTTTTAAGTTCAAGAACATCATGTAAACATTTACCATTAACAATTGCATTCAACATCACATAAATTCATACATAATTGATAATGAGTTTACACAGAATTCCAAGAGGGAGAAAGCCATAGAACATATATCTTTTATTAACCAATATTTACATTTTCAGGATTCAACCTATGAGGTACACCCATCCCTTTTGCAAGCACCAACTTAAAGAAATATAGGAACCACTAGTACATGTGATCAATTTTGCCACGTTAGTTTTCCACGTTAGTTTTACTTTCGTGGAAAAATCAAGGGTAAATTATGCATTTTTACAATTTTTTTTAAGAAGCCTCGACTTTCGTCACTGTATCCACGCCAGACCATCGCTAGAGCGATGCCACCGTCTTTTGTTGACTTATAAAACGGTCAAGGCGTCGATATAGCGACGGCCAGTTTAAGCGCGCGGGTTATGTTAGATTTTTTTGTGAATTTTGTTCAGCGCGTGCGATAATCAGCTGAATAATGTGTGGTTTCAAGCCGAAGAGATTTTTCCAGTGAATAGAACTCCAGAGGTCCGGGAACAGGTGTTTTGGATTCCCGTTTCACAGTCCTATAATGAGCTTGCACAAAAAATAGAGGTATTTACTTTGGGGGCCATGGACTGCAAGGGCCATGGACAGAATATTTCTCATTTGAAGCTTTTGAATGGCGAGTACTATGCCATATTGCCTTCCACAAAGCTAACAATTTTGCAGTTTCTTTGTGATGATATAATGGAGGGTTGTTGTTTCACAAAGTGTCGTAAGAGCTTTCATGTCCCATGTGCCCTTTCTACTCCAGAATGCAGATGGGATGTTGTAAGAATTTGAAACCTTGTCTCCTAAGCCTTCTGAAGAACATTATTCAGGTTTACAGACAGAAAAACTAAGAGGGGATTGTGCCATTTTGTTTCCCATGTTTTCTGCAGGATAATTTTGTAATGCTCTGTCCTGCTCATTCATCACGCAAGTTTCCAAATGAAAGGAGATCACGTACAAGTTCAAGGCACAACAGTTCCCTATCAAGAAAGGGGCAGCAATTTGCTAATAAGGGAACGCTGCTTAGGTCATATTGTAAATCTGCTTTTAACTTGTGGGATTATTTACTTTTTAAATCTCAATACTTTATTGGATTTCACTTATCTGTCTTTTTTACCCATTCAAAATTTTCAGAGGAGACAAAAGTCCAGGTAGACAGCAAGCTGATAAAGGTTCCCAGGAAAGTCAAGCTTGGACATGGACGCTGGAACAGTATTGCAAATGGGTTCTGTGTGGTTCTGCATTGGATTCTACTCAGAAGGTATTGCATGTGTTTTCCCTTTATGTGTGTGTTTTAACTTCAAATCGACTTGCCCATTGAAACTATGTGCTATATGTTCTCAGCAATTCTCATTTTTAATGCAGGAGCAACTTCATAATTTTGCAAGAATCACTGGTGCAATGATATCAAAAACTTGGAGTCCTGCTGTGACCCATGTGGTTGCATCTACCGATGCAGATGGTGCTTGTAGAAGAACACTGAAATTTTTGATGTCAATCTTGGAAGGAAAGTGGGTTCTTAAGATAGATTGTAAGTTTATCTGATAGTCATGGATGATGCCTTCAAATGTCCTTATATATACTTTCTTTTCTTAAATGCTTCTGGTGTATATTAGTTCCAAGAGTTCCTTCACTTTACAAAACATTCATCTCCAGCTAATGGTCATACTCATTTACAGAAAAATATGTTTTCAGGGATTGCTGCATGTATGGAAGCAGGGCATCCAGTAAATGAAGAGCCATTTGAAATAACTCATGATATCCATGGCACCTTTGAGGGACCAAAGCGTGGCCGAGCTCGAGTTGAGAAAAAGGTGTGGCAATATACCAAGGAAAAGCATTTTAGAGTTTCTAGTTGGTAAAATTGCTAATGTTTTGACAAATTGATCTCTTGCCAAACTGTTGATGGTAGTTCAAATTTATGTACAAAACTATGGTATAATATTCTTATATTCTCCACAATGTTATAATTTTTCTATTACATTCTAATTTTTACTATAATATTCACCTTCGAACAATATTTTCCCATTTCTTAGAGTAGGAAGACTCCCCAGCCTTTCTGATATTTCGCTATTATAGGAACCAAAGTTGTTTGAAGGGCTAAGCATTTATTTCAGTGGTGACTTTGTTGCCTCTTCAAAAGGATACTTGCAAGATTTGGCTTCAGCTGCAGGAGGATTATTCCTACACCGAAAGCCTATAATGGGCGAGCCAGAGTGCTAGAGTACTATTGTGCTTTACAATGTAGAACTTTCCGAAACCAGTAAACTCAATGGTAAAGACAAGATAGTTCAGAACAGGTTAAATGAAGCTAGGTCTCTTGCAGATACTACAGGAGCGCAGTATGCAGCTCATACTTGGTTAGTGAGAGATGTTGATAACTTGATACCATCCATATATGATAGAACCAAGCATAAGCACTATCCATGAGCACATCGTCAACCAAGGCATCAAAATCATGAAAAAACATATGCTAATCTAGCATCAATACCCTAAGCCATCCAAATCTCCAACATGTAACCGTTGCCTGAATATCATTGCTGGGAATTTTGTGCAACAGGTAACGTGGGATGAGCCAGAGTTGTTACAAAGTGTCAAAAGAGTAAGCCCTTGGATGGTAGAGGTTGTTTCCAACATGTCTGCCATCCAAATGACACCCTTTATGCTTCCAAAGAAGAAGCTCCGAGTTACTCAGCCGCCGGAGTTTCATCTTGAGGGCCAAAGGGGGATCATGGGACTCCAAATGGATACTCTCACCAATAATGTGCTAGGGCAGATAAACCCTTGGCACAATGTTTCAGAAAATGTACCTGCAGGCATGATACTATTTATGGGATGAGTTTCTCAGATATACATCAGAACAACATCCAATCTAGATTGTTCTTAGATAATGTGAAGCACCAAGAACCAGTCGCTATGTCCACACGTGTATCCACAGAACTCAATATAGGAAGCGTTTCTCAGCTCGAAAGGTCTGAGGTGGACAACAGTCTATCTTGTTTGCTGACCATGGGAAATTCATCATAGAGTGAGCATAAAATCAGTAGGTGCACCACTAGCTCTACGTCTAAGAGCACACCTTTTCTGTTGTTTGGGAAGCCTATACATACAGACCAATCTGCAAGATCTCAACAGCAGCAACAGTCTGCAGTTAGCTCTGTAGATGGGCTTGGTTTTCAGTCCTTCAATGACACTGGTTCACCTGGGATTACAAACAACAGCTCAACTGATGTAAATCAAGAAGCTGAGGATAGGGTTCAGAAGCTGATAAAAGAAAAGACAGGTGGATCAAAAATCTCTGATAATTCTAGCATTACGCACCAAAATGGGAATAGCTTGGATGCTGCTGGAACCAATGGTGTCAAAAGTCTTCAGAGGTTTAAACATGAAACTGGTATACTCAGTTTGAAGAAAAATACACATGAAAAGACATAAGAGGATCCAGTTCTCCCCTGCAAAGTCTTTAGTGAGGCTGAAGAAGTAGGTAGAACCCTCGATCTAACAATGTTCAGCAGTTATGAACAACTCTATGACGGGTTACGCAAAATGTTTGGTACTGAATATTTGGAGCTGTCAAACCGTATTCTCTATAAGGATATTGGCAATATTCTGAGGCATGTTGAAGAGGAACCTTACGGGTATTTTTATCTCTCTTCAAAATTTACATCTGATCCATTTACTAAATTAGGACTTGGACTAAGGGTAATCTTATGGTATTCTGATTTACAAAATGTTTGTATGTATATCATGTCAATGCTGTTTTTTTCTAAGCAAATGAGAAGCACGAGCAACTACAATGCAAGAGAAATGTTGTGTAGTTAGAAGAATACTTTCCTAGTGGGTTCTCCTCTTCTTGCAATTAGGAATAATTCCTTATGTGGATTTTCAGGCAACTAAGCAAATCCTTTATTGTCTTTCTATTGAATGTAGAAACTTCATGAAGATAGTGAGGAGGCTCACAATCTTATCTGAATCTGGCAGTGACAACATGTCAAGGTAACTGTCGGTAATAGGTATGCTTAAATATTCATGCCCGATTCTTCCATTGCAAGGTTGGATCCAGTTCAATATCATTGACACAAATTTAACTTAGGGTGATAATGATATTGACACAAATTTAATGTTTTGTTAACCCTGTAGGTAATCTCCTTCAGCTGTTGAAGGAAACATAATGATCAGAAGTCCTGTGTTATTGATCAAACTGGGCAAAATAGACCCTAAGACAAAGAGCTAAACTTCGTTAACTCTCTCAAGTTCTTCGGTTAAAACTTAAAACGCTCTGGATTCTTTGTACTCGTGACATATTGGTTTTGGATATATTTGTGTGTTATTCCTCTTTTCCTTGAAAAGAGAAATTAAGGTTATATCAACCATTGTCATAAGTTTGATTTTGTCAATGATACTAAGGGTGTTTTGTTTGTCATAAGTATTCAATTTGTTGTGTGGGTTTAGAGAACAGAGCTCCCCTGTATGGCCAAAATGAACATTATGGCGCAGAATTCTGCTAAAACTTATGAAGTATTCAATTTCAAGCAACTTGTCTCTGCCCAATTCAGGACTCCATGGCAAAGCACCAGCTTCCTTAACTTCAATATCTGATAGAGTGATCCAGCCAAGTACAAAACAATATCTTTCAAGTATAAGCTCATGCACTTGGGAAGCTTCCCTATTCTGCCACACTTCCAAAATGCGACAAACAATAGAATAGAGATCAGACCAATTTAAACCCAGATCTTGAAGAAATTTGTGTTCTACAATACCCCAGTTATGAACCCCACTAACGTCAATCAGTTGCTGAAAGAGATCAGCCATTCCATGCTCTTCTGTGACTCCCTCATTCACATTTATAACACTTTGTTCCAGGGCTGGGACTTTATTTAGCCACTTCTCATTTATACTTCATCGATAAATTAGCTGGATTGTTTTCTAGCCAACCTTATGCTAGACAAAGTCATTCTATCTGGAAGAATGATATGATCCAACATCAGACATTTGTTGCTTGCAAACTATCTAGTAAAACTCTGATATTGGTTTAATGTCACAGCTTTCATTTTGCAAGTTTGATAGCCAGGGTTTTCTTAGAATAATCATGGACCTTGGCCCGTCTCTAAAATCACTTCAGGCTAATGCTTCATGAATCATTTTTGTATTGACCAACAGAAACAAAAAAATATAGTACAACAGGAAAACAATTTCAAATTAGGAAATTTGGCTTTTCGTTTGACTTCTTATCTGTTTGTGCTCTGTCTCTTTCTCTGCAATTAATCTCAGATCTAAAACTAGAGCGATCATTTATCCCTCTATTATAATGCTATAACAGAGTTTTGGAATGTATGTGCCTTTGTGTGTGTTTGTCAAGTGTTTTGATGCCGAATTTGAGTTGGGGAATATCAGGGCTCGAAAATAACACAATGCTTATTAGACATCTTTGTTTTTACTATGCTTTGGGAGGTCTAGACTAACCACCTGTGAATTTTAAAGCAACTTATGATTTTCTTACAATCCTCAAGAGAGAGTACATGGATTAGAAAACCAGGCTAGGCAGACTGTGAATTAGCCCTTTTTATTGGTGAGTTACCAGCATTTTTTGTGAGTTACCAGCATTGGAGCTTTTATCCTGTCATGGCCGTTGCGAGGGTTAACTTGTTTGGGCAGTCCATTTCTCTGCTTTTGTCTAAGAAAAGAGTTCCAAGAAAGGGTATGGAGCTTGCATGCATTGTCGTGTTCTGGATTTGGTTTCCATTTTTGGTTTCCTGCTTGCCCACTTGGGCTGAGAGGACATGGTTTGTTTTGTCCAGCTTTGCTGTGACCGGGATCCAGCATGTTCAGTTCTGCTTGAATCATTTCTCTGGTCATGTCTACATCGGAAAACCTTGTAGTAATACATGGTTCCAGTCTCAGGCAAGTGGGACTGTTGAACCAACATGTCTGGAGCAGGGTCAGTGGTTCATAAAGACTCTCCAAGTCCAGAAGATGCAATTCTATTTGTGGGGATGTGTCTGGTTCTGGGGATGGCTTCAAGACAAATATTTACTGGTACCAGATTCCCTTACACAGTTGCTTTTCTATTATTGGGGATTGGCCTTGGAGCTTTAGGTGCGCCAAATTCTTCCTTTCTGACTTTTTCTACTTTTTCCTATTAGAATCCATGTGCATGCTGTTCAATAACAATGACATCCATGTTTATATCTCACAATAGAGAATGTGGGCATAACTTTATTTTTTGTCTGGTGGAATTCAAAATGGTTTAAAAGTTCAGAATACTGTTTTCTACTTCCCAAGATTATGAATATTGATGTTTGTTGAAAATTGATGTTTGTTATAACTTATGCTCCTTCACAGAATATGGGACACATAGTGGACTGGGAAAATTGGGTGCCAGCATTCGTGCCTGTGAGTCACAATCTTTGTTTATTTAAAGTACAATTTAACTTTAGAACTGGATCGTTTGGAAATAAGTAAAACGTTCTACGATTTGCATAGATCTACAGTTACTAACGATTTTTCAAGGTCGTAGAATGTGTTTAGCTTACTCGGTTTGGTTTGTGTTCTTTTTATCAGTTTTTATTTAAGTTTTTTCACTTGTATGCAAAAAGTTGTTGTTTGCAACTTTGATTCTAAATTATGCTATAACCTTCATTCTACAGGGGTTCATCTAAATCCAAATTTGATCTTATTCATTTTCTTACCTCCTCTTCTGTTTGAGAGCTCTTCTGCCATGGAAATACACCAGTTCAAGGCATGCTTTGTGAAAATGAAGGTTAAAGCATGCTTATAAGAATAAATAATAATATAATTATGCTAAATGAAAAGTCCAAGGACACACTTCTTACCCGTGACTAGTCAAGGCGTATAAGTACATCATCACAAGTCTCATTGTAATAATCTCATTTTATCAATTCATATCAATTAGTTATTTTCTATATATATTCTCATATATTTTGCAGAATTCTTCTGTCAATTGTAAAAACAGAATTGTTTCCTACATAGGTACACAAACCTCTATATGCATAAAGAATCCTACAATGTTACCCCAAGTTTCTGGGGCGTGGGAGCGGGGAAACGCATTAAACATATGATTTATTGAGACTTGAAACTGGGTTGGGATTAGAGAGTAAGAAAAATTTACAAGATATTGGGGAAAGACCGTTGCTATAGTTTGCAACTTTTTTGTGTTTGTGACTAGAATTAACTACAGCCTTCTAACTGCTATATACAAGCTCATCTAGAAGTTATCAACAGAGAATAAAAAGACATGAATTCCTTGTGCTCAGAAAAAAAATGTCATACCATGGTGAACTCTCTTATTGGAGTTTACCTGTTGAAGAAGATGGTTTATAAACAATATAATGATTTAAATCTAACGTTTAATTATTTACCTACCTATTGTTTTGGACTTAATAGAATTGGGAATGACTGTTTATGATTTTCATATGTAGGTAATGGATACATGGCTTGCTTATGCACCAGTGAAAAATAATCCAGAAGATGCTGCCAAGGTAGATCTCTTCTCATCTGTGAATCTTGTGAGGAAATGTTCTTGTATTGTGTGTTGATTTAAACAGGCAATCCCATAGGTTTTGTCATGTTTTGTTCTGATGGCTGAACTATACTTTTTTTTCTGTGGAAATTCATCAACCTAGGTACTATTGTCAACTAGGCAAATTCCTTTTCAAAACAGTAATGTAGTCAGGTTGTTTACCTGAAACAACCATCTTCATCATAAATAAGAGATAATGGGATTTTCTTAGGATGCCACCATACATTGGACTAGACTAGGAGTCTAGGACTTTCCTTTGGCATTATTGCTTGATAAATTTTCTACACTTTAGATCTACAGATATATAGTGATGATAGAACGATCCCAACAGTCAAGACCATTATCTGCTTTAAAGTTTAGGGTCTACTACTAAAGTGTATTTTTGTCCTATGTGAACACTTTCTAGCGTAGTAAGCAAAGATCAATAGATGATACTTTAGACACTAAACATATTTCTTTTTGTTGGCATTGCCCCTTCTGTAGGGCACTCTTTGTCTCCTCTAGCCATTCAGATGTGTTTCCTTCCCATTATTTATAATAAATTTATTTCCCACTAACATTTTTCTATTTGGGCAGTTGAGTTGTTCCTTCGCATCATATAATGATCTTGTAGGCTACCTTATTACGTAATATCCAGAACACAATTTTGCATTCAGTGGTTCAACTTCAGAGGTTCAGAGATATATCAATAAGCTGTTGCGTAAGTCCTCTTCAAAGGGCATAATTGCTGGCTTCCCTGGAAATTGTGTATATTGTAAATATCTTACCCCACAGAGGGATCCATTTCTTATAATAATCCAAAAGATCATAATTGTCTTCTTTTTCCAACAAGTTTTTTGGTGTACCCCAGTGGGCCGATAAAGATGATAATAGAATGCTAGTTTAAAGGAAATTGACCTTCGTTAGCTCCCACCATCCTACATGATATGCACGGGCATGAATTTGTAACTGCAATGTAACTTTGTTCTGGTCAATCCTTTCACTTTTCAAGTGTTGCAGGCCAGTAGTCATCATTTTGACCATGTTCACACAAACCTGACACCTCCATTGTACAAATTTCCATATCCATTTGCACATGAAATCATCTGACCCTCTTCCAATCTTAAATTTCTGTGCTGAAATCTGACCATAGCACATAATCAACTTTCATCTAAGTACTAGACTAGTACTAAGATGCCAATAATTACATTCAATAAATGCATTTGTTCCTCTCAACAAAAAGTGAAAATTTACATTTATCATCCAGAAGATGCCAAAATTTACATTCAGTAAATGCATCTGTGCATCTTAACAAAAAGTGATCATGAAATCATAGTCCCCATAATGTTACATAGCTATCCTCTTACTAAAATAAATAAGATGAACTTCAAAGTTCATGGTATTCATAGCCAATCATATATCATCTACGAAAATGAGAGGACTAGCCTCTGTACCATAACATCAAAAGAGTATTGCTGATCAACTTCTGTATAGTATTTCTCTAGATTTCCACAATGAACAGGACTGCTTTCCAAAGATGGATGAAGGCAGAGGACTTACCTATGTTGTGAAATTCAAAGTATATGAACAGAATCTGGATTGAAATAGGAGAAAGATATTTGTACATTTATGTATGCAGATATGGAGGTTATAAGAAACACAAATTGAATTCTATTTCATTATCAAATCATAAATATGTATAGAGAGTCATTTTTTCTTGGACTCATCGAAGGTAGACAATTTCCATGGCAAGGTTTATTAGGAATGAGCACCCACTGGTTTTGGGTCTTCTCCATGTCTCTTATGCTCAGACGACAACAGTTGTGAGTTGGGAATATAGTGTGAAATTATTAAAATCACACTGGTATACAACTCTCTGCACACCAATGACTAACTAAGCAAAGGCTAAATATGTATAGGGAGTCATTTTTTCTTGGACTCATCGAAGGTAGACAATGTCCATGGCAAGGTTTATTAGGAATGACCACCCACTGGTTTTGGGTCTTCTCCATGTCTCTTATGCTCAGACGACAACAGTTGTGAGTTGGGAATATAGTGTGAAATTATTACAATCACACTGGTAGACAACTCTCTGCACACCGATGACTAACCAAGCAAAGGCTTTTTTTCAAAAAGATAATATTGTGTCTTTTATTATCCAGAAGATTGAGATTTTTGAGCTTAATGGTTGTCCAAGATTCTAGTACATAAATCATCACTTCTTAATGCCATGCCTGCAATTTTGTTTCAGGTCTCTTCACATTTCTTGTGATCTAAAAGGCCACCAGGGAAGGTTTCCTTCATAAATGATGGGATTTCTTGTGATCTATTGAGCAAATATGCTACAGCCTACAATGTGTTTGAGCTACAAATTTTTTGAAATCTGTATCTGGTTTATTTCTAAAAATGGCATCTACATATGATGCAGGGGGTTGATGTGGCTACTGAACATGGCCACATTAGGTAAACCAGATTTACCTGAAACCCTAGCTCAAAGTGGTCTTGTTCCTCTTGTTTTCCAAAAAGTGTAGGCACCCAAAATGTTTTATATTTTGTGTGGAAACAATCTCCATACAAAATCCATTCCAAAAGAGAGTAGGCTTTTTGCAAGGTAGAACACCACCATCTATGGATCTCAAACTCATCAACTCAGATACACATATGTCCATAAATTCTTCTAGATGTTCTTGATTTCTTCTAACTCTCATTTACTCAAAGAGCTTAGGATATACTCCATTGCTAACCTTCTCGTACATATTTTTAGCTATGTTACTGTATGTATGTTATTTAATTTTCATTATGTTGTAATATAAACTATACCTTTGCTTTCCAAATAATATGAGCTTCAGATCTGAAAATCAGAGCTTCAGATCCTCTTGGTGTTCATTCAGTACTGAATGCAGCACCACCACCTGTTATCAAAAATAAATTTACTTTCAAAAACAGGGATGGAAGACTTGCACAAACTTCTTGTAAAACCCTGAATAAAACCAGCATAGCCATGGGGTTAATGTTATCCAAGAAAATTGTGTCCACATCTTCTCCAACTGTTTCATCCACTGTAAGTTTGCAATAAATGCCTGACTCTGTCGCAAAACCTGAATGACAAGTTTTTATAATTCTGGTGTTTTTTCATCAAATATTACAAAATAAGGAAAAAAATAAAAGAAATAAATTATCCCATTCTCCCTTGCCCTGATATTAAGAACGTATAGATTTTTGGATCCTATCCATGACCCCCGTACAGGTAGCCCATTATGGGGCTTAATGCTGTCAACCAAGCGAAGAACCTTTATGAAAGGTTCATTATTTTTTCATACCTCCTCGACTCCTTCCCAGAAATAATCTTGGTATAGTTGTTTAGCAATATCCTGCTTTCTGGCATCTTGCTAAATACTATAGCAACCCACTCATCAGATGTAAACAATCTCTTCATCACCAACTTACAATCGAGGGGGGATTGAAGATAAATGAAATTGATAGCGAATTGTGTGATGGCTTGTTGCAAGATGCACCAGCTCTGTATATCCTATGAATTTTCTCATTAGGTTTTGATAAAGTGATTTTTTCCAATATCCTAGAGCAGCACCAAATTGACCCAATGGGCAGCACATGGAGATAATTTAAGTTGTCGGGATTATTTCTAGGAGATTATTTCTAGAATATTATGCTTGCTTGTTGTTGGATGAAAGAATAAGACAGGTTATTTAATTACTCTTTTACCTGAACTTGTGGAATTATGTTTTCTGTTACAATGATTTTAATTGTCACTGAATTTTGGGCATTTATTTTGGCCACGTTTGACTAGAGTTTTTGAACTAACATTCCACTCGCCAGGCTTACAAATTCAAGTATGATGGATGTGATGCAGTGACTCCACCATAGCAGAAAATAGGATGCATGCACTTAGAAGGAATGAGCCTGTATTACATTACTAAAGTGGTATGTACAAGGAGAAGTCCATCTCCTTTATTTAGAAATGGCTGTTCATGGCTGACTTGCCATCCCAAACCTTAAGGGGAATCTTGTGATACCTAACAAGATTCAATTGATGCATGCATCTTAGTTACATAACTGACCTTAGTGCCAAGTACTGGTGAGAAATGTTCAAAATATGGTACAATACTAATATAATGCATAACATATTATACATGTTATAACAATGATGCATACATGATGAACATGGTTAATGATACATAAAAATGCTCTTGACATGCACATTCATGCCTGATCATTGCATCTATCCTAATCATGTAGATAGATAAGATAACATTAGATAAAATTAAAGACTTGCCTGGAGCAATGAATTTCCACAGACCTGCCTGGAGCAATGATAAAATTAAAGACAGCCATGCACTATGCCTTAAGAATAACCAACCCCTTTCCTTCACACTATGCTCTTTGTATAATTCTTGAAGCCGAGAGAGTATATCTAGAATGATATTTTCCAGCTGTGATAGCTCCCCTGTATGGCCAAAATGAACATTATGGCGCAGAATTCTGCTAAAACTTATGAAGTATTCAATTTCAAGCAACTTGTCTCTAACCAATTCAGGACTCCATGGCAAAGCACCAGCTTCCTTAACATCAATATCTGATAGAGTGATCCAGCCAAGTACAAAACAATATCTTTCAAGTATAAGCTCATGCACTTGGGAAGCTTCCCTATTCTGCCACACTTCCAAAATGCAACAAACAACAGAATAGAGATCAGACCAATTTAAACCCATATATTGAAGAACTTTGTGTTCTACAATACCCCAGTTATGAACCCCACTAACTTCAATCAGTTGCTGAAAGAGATCAGCCATTCCATGCTCTTCTGTGACTCCCTCAGCCATTCCATTCCAACTGTCTCTGCTGTATGACATGGAGGCATAGACGATGGTGATGATAATAATAAAAATCAAGCAAAAAGTAAAAATGGCCAAGCTTTGATACCCAAATGAACAACTCTGTACCTGCTGGAATTGTTCCATTGAAATCGGATTCTCATGGTCAGTTGAAGCTACAAGCACATTTGCAAACCAATTTGAATGAGTCAGCTAATCCGTGTGGCAGTTCCAAGCTATAGCACATGATTTAGAGTAATTATCCTGGTTTTTCACAAATAACTTCCAAGATTAAGTTGTCTGATTAAATGGAAGTTACAGAATCATATCCTTAGCACTTTAATCATAATTTTCCATCTTAATGATGTTTGCCTAACTACAGGTTTATTGGTAATTTGGTCAATACTTTTTTGATCTACATAAACTTTAAAGAGATACCTACTTTGTTTGATTTTAGCAGTTCTCTGTTCTTTTAATGTCCTTTTTTTCCTTGCTTTTAAGTGGAAACTACTATCACCAATTTCTAACTATTTAAAACTATCCTATCTTTCATTTCACAGGAGTTTAGTTTGATTGAGAAAAAGGAGCTTGCACCGCTTCAGGAGCTGATAGATTCTATTGTTCCATATTAGACGAATTGAGGGACATCATAATAATAGCTGTTGATTTCCTTGTGTAGAAATGCTGAAAGTTACCAAGGTTGGAATTCACGAGTAAGCTTACTCATTTCCAGACATGGATGAACTTTATGACAAGTTGCAGATACATTTGTGAGGTCTTTTATCTATGTGACACCAGCTTCTGTAAGAAACCCTTTAAATTCTTTAATTCTGTAAGAAACCCTTTAAATTCTTTTAATTTCAAGCAACTTGTCTCTGCCCAATTCAGGAATCCATGGCAAAGCACCAACTTCCTTAACATCAATATCTGATAGAGTGATCCAGCCAAGTACAAAACAATATCTTTCAAGTATAAGCTCATGCACTTGGGAAGCTTCCCTATTCTGCCACACTTCCAAAATGCGACAAACAACAGAATAGAGATCATACCAATTTAAACCCAGATCTTGAAGAACTTTGTGTTCTACAATACCCCAGAATAGTAAGCAGATGCATATTACAAGAAATGGTGAAGACGGATGACCCTATGAGAAACTGTTTTTCTGGAAATTTGAATTGTTAATGATTTAACATAGTTATTATTACTACTTTTTTTTGGGTAAATCATAGAGACCACCAGAACATTACATTATAATACCTGCAAAAATAATAGCTTGTTCCTAGCCGTATACATGGCATAGCTTGTTATTATTACATGGCATAGCTTGTTATTAAATACTATGTGCATTTCATATTAATTTAATGGATTTTCAGTTCGCACAGGGTAGTGGTGTATTGAATTTGGTGTCATTGATTTATGTGCAGGAAAGGTATTTCCTATTCAGCACTACCGTACAAGAGGACTCCCCCAAGTTGGCTAAAGATTTCCTCTCAAGATGTAAGTTGCAGATGCTATTTTAAAGTTTTATGTTTGTGTTTTGATGATTTTTGCATGTGGTTTTGCCTAATAGGTGATGCTACTAATGTAACACCGGAGCAATGTGGAAATCTTACATTTCCAATATCATTGAAACAGGTGAGTGTACAGCATCTAGAATGTGTCAAGCTTCCAGATCAAAGGAAAATGCTAGATTTTTTAATTGTTTCAAACTGTTAGTTTGCTAGTTTAATTGATTTGGTGGTAGTAAATTGTTATTTTATTCATTGAGAAAAATGTCAATGCAGTAACAAAACTCGAGGGTAATACATAACAAGATGCCTATACGGTGATTCTTTTAAAAGTGATGGGTAGTTAGACCATCGAAGCTAAGACTAGTTGTTTTGATATTGTCTCCATGATAAAAGTACTCATAGTTGTGGTTTTGTTTAACAGCCTGGACCACGTGATGCACCCATGCAATGTTTTATCAAACAAGATCGGGTAACTTCTACATACCACTTGTTCCTAGGCCTAACTCCTGGTAATCTTCTTCTCTTCATCAATTCTGGAAAACTACATCAAAGAAGGAAAACAGTTTCTGTATTTTCTATGTTTACTATTTGAAGCAAATATTAATTACAATTGTTACATGGATAAACTCTTACCTTATCCTTGTCCTAGTTAGAGAGAGGCCATGGCTGTTGGTGGATCTTTAGTCATTTTTTCTTCATTCATTAGGACTTTTAGTCCCATAGATGATAAGGTTGCTAACTTCTCATATCCAGGTTGTTTAATTTCACAGCTTCCTTATTGGTCAACGATCTAGAGGTTTTTGTTTTTTATGGAACTTGAAGAGTTTCTATAGTTTCTGTTCCTATCCATTTATTTGAATCTATTGGAGAAACCTTTTTTTCTTCCTACTACCTCTATGTACCTTATCAATCCTTTCGTTTCCTTTTGAGTGCTTGCCTTGCTATTGTTTCTGCATTTATTCCTAGAAATTGTTATTTTGTGATGTAAACAATCTAGGTCCTATCCAGCCACTGCACCAGTTATTTATGAGTCTAGGTTGGTTGTCTTGTAAATTCTAGATCATATACAATGATGTTACCATTAGAACAATGAGCCTTTATAAGTTCATACCTATTTTAGCAAGTGGTCTTATGTGTTTCAGCAATACTTTTGTTTGCTTATGGTATAGTACTACTAACTAGACTTGTTCTGGAAACTTATGCCAGGGATTCTTGCATTTGAGTATTACCTGTCGTCCCTATGTGATCATTTTACATACTTGGAGTTTAACTTGTAAGTAATGTTTTATAACAGAGCCTTAGTTATTCTACCGTTTCTATGTGGTAGTTCATTGGTTACTTGGCATTCTAGAGCAATATTTGCTACCTAGATACAATATTTAATTAATGTCTAACAATGACCACAAAAGTGGTTCAATGAGACCAAAAGAGTCCATCCAGTGTAGGTACAAACTAGGAGTGCAAAAGCAATTCCTAGATCAAAATGAGGCCTAGACCTATTCTGGAAACTCAGGCTAGAGTTCTTGCAATCCACTATTAGCTATCAGCATTTGAGCTTTGGGTTTTATGCTTGGAGCCTAAGCAATGCCTTGTGAGTTCTTTTTTTTAAATTTTTTCTGTTGGGAGTGCTTTAAGAAACATGTCCCAAGGGGCCGTGTCACAAATAGTAGACTTCCTTTAGCTTAAAAGCCATATTTGATGGGTATCTAGATTCTATACTGCTAAGCTTGCCTGGGACTTGCGCTTTGTCTCATTCCTTTTAAATTCATGCAATTCCTATTTTGATCCAGAGTTTTGATCATCTAAATTTTCATTGCAAATTAATGTCAAAAATTGAAACATTGCAAAGACAGAGGCTGATGCTCATCCCAAATGGAGATATATGTGAAAAATAAATCTTCTGTTTTGAAAACGCACTCTATGGAATGGAATTCTAATCATGTTTTGATGTCAAAGAGATTCTCAGAGTGGGTGGAGATTGTGAATGGATGAGGTTCTATCATGGTTTCTATTGTTGCAGAAATGATTTATTAGAGGGTATTCCAAGTCAGAGTATTGTTGTTACTTGGGAGCCAATTCATGTATTTTTGTAAATTTTAATACTTTGGCAAGGAATACACCAGTACCTTCGAGCAGTCACTCCGGACACAATATAGGATCAAATGAATGCGTTGAAACTGTTTAATGTCAGAGACGATTGCCTCGTTTTTTATAGCTTGGACCAATTATGTCAAACTTATGCTGCTGAGTCCATTGGAGGTGCTATGAAACTTAATCATAAACTCTCTCGCATTGCAATTAATTGGGTTGGGGGCCTTCATCATGCTAAAAAATGTGAGGCATTTGACATTGTACTGGCCATTCTGGAGCTCTTGGAATATCATAAGCGTGTTTTGTATGTTGATATTGACATTCGAGACATTGGGTGTGAGAAAGGGAAGTATTA
>LPNX010244554.1:69886-93329 GCA_001517045.1 Pseudotsuga menziesii
AAATCCGTTCACAATAATAACCCAAGTTCAATGTTTGAAAGGTGGTCGTATGCTCATATGTGGAACCAATAGTCCAAACATCATTCCATTTTTCATGGTTATATACTAAAACAAATCTAGGGGACTTCAAGAGGATTCCTCAACATGATCATTAAACATTATGAACACTCCTTCAACCAAGCTCGGGGTTTGTTAGCATACTTCATCGATCAATTACAGATTTAATGACAACTTGATAATTATTACAGGTTTTTCCAAATCTTGTAGTTATAGTATCAGTACTGCTTCCATATATCATCATCTTTCTTTGTCATCATCACATTTTATCACAATGTTTATTGCTATACTAATCAATCCTCTAGGAAATTCTAGACACTACAATTATTTTATGGCACTTGTTGGATAGCCTTCATACAAGAATCTACTTCTTGGATACACAAGTTCATAGGCACCTTTACACTTCTAGACTTCATAGTACTTTCTTTTACTAAGTTGGCATTTTCATATTACATCTTAGTAATATTAACATCATTAACAAACAAGTTAAATATCCAAGAATATTCCCCTTGTCATTGATGGCAACTTTGTAAAACAACCTCGCTTTCTTCCTCCCCCTGTGAATATGTTGTCTCCCCCTATCATTATGAATTCTATCATCTACATCATTTTATTGTTCATTATCTCCCCCTTTGACAACAATGACAAGGAGTCCTTTGATGCATCAATAACTTCCTTCAACTCCCCTTGTCAATGATAATCCTTCATGTGAACTTCAAGGGGATGCAACATGGTCAAGAATGCAAGGCCTGAAAGTTCTTTACAGTGCTACCTATTCAAACCTTTTAGTAGAACTCTAATACTTCATATCTACACTAGTATTCATAAATAATTTTGAACATTTTGGTTGAATCCTTTGTCAACCAATACTAAATCATGGTCCTTCAAATTCTATATTAAATATCCCCATTTGAGAGTATCTACAAACATTCCTTTAAGGATGCTTCTAGTTACTACATAAACTGTCTTCAAATAGTCCTTCAAGGCTATCATATTCATCCTTGAACTCTTATGCCAAAATTTCCTTCAAGTCAAACTATGGGACTGTTCTTAAATCATCTTCCAAAAAGAGCCTTAAACATGCTTCCAAAGTTTCTTTTACTTTGTATATCCTACAAAAAAAAATCATGTATTACTTATTGAAGCTATAAGTGTTTGTTGCTGTATATTTCCCAAATATCCACCCACAAAGTAACTTCAACATGCCTCTAAAAGTCTATTGGGAATACCCTCATGTTTTGCTTATTTAGATATGATTATTTAATGCTTCCCTAATCATAGATGAAAGGCTTGGTTGACTTTGACCAATTCCTTCCAAATTTTTGCTTCAATTCTTCTATCATTGTTTATTTCAAGTAGGACAATAGATTTAAGGAGTTCATTGCCTATTGTTGTTGACTTATCACTGCTATCTCACATCATTGTTGTTGTTATGTATTTTACATCCATCATAATTTTACATTAGTATTGCTGCTATGGATTTGGTCATGAAAACATGCATCGTGTATTATATTCATCATTTATATCTACTTGAGGTGGACCATTGATTTGTAAATTTGTTATGATGTTTGAGAAGCTATCATATTGTATAGTAGAAGCTTATTCACATTCTCATTCAGGAGTTTCTTCTAGTATTCTTATTTCATTGACTTGAACAATTTCGTCATATTTATGTACAAAGTCCTCATGATATTTATTTATTTTCCCTCGATATCTCTCTTTACAAGATTTTGCAAGTTCTTGTGTAGGAGTTCTTGTTGTGTTACTTGTGCAATGTCATGCTATGTCTCCATAGGTGTGACAATTGCAACATTCAAAAAGGTAGGGTTCTATGTTTATACCTATATTCCTTAACCATTCCGTCCACAATTTCTACAATTTATACCCTTATGACTGAAATTATTACGACAATAAAAATAGCCAAGAAAGATATTTGGATACTTGGAGATCAGAGACCTTCTATGAGGTGTATTATTTTTAGGATGATCTTCTCCTTTGATGTCTTTAGGGAATGATTTTTGGATGGTCCCCCTTTTAGGCTTGTAGTTTTCCCTCTTAAATGAACTCTTGAGAGAATTTTTGGTATTGTTGACCATACCCTAGACCTAATCTATGAAAATATTATCTTATCCAAGAATTTGGTGTTGCTACCAAAATTTTCTTAAATATTTAAATGAGTAATCATTTTCTACAGATCCTTTCTTAAGGAAACTAGTTGTGCCTCTAGAGTCTCATAAGACTTTTCCTTACCTTTCAACCTATCTGTCAAAACATATTCAATTCTTCTTGCTTCCTCTAACTAAGTATTTTGTGTAGTGTTGATATTTTTAGTTTCGTCAAATCTATGTACCATCTCTCTTCTTGAATTATGACCACTCTATATAGACTTATACAATTGTTATTTTGGTGATTGATTCTCTCTTCTAATATCTGAGAGTTATTATCCAACTTCCTCATTTTCTTCACATCTTCCTTCATGTTGAACAAACACGCTTCTGTTTTGAGTAATGCTTGTGTTCTCCAAATTTTCTTTTAAGGAACTAATTTTAGATTTTTCAACTTCACGGACTTTTTCTTTTTCAATCCGCTCACCTAGCGGGATTTGGTTAGATTTCCAAGAACCTTCTATATGTGTCTTTATGATATCAATAAATAATTTATATTCTTTCCTAATTAGAGTCCCTTCATATATCAATAGTTGTTCCTTAAGCTAGTAATTTTTCCTTCTTTCTTTTCTTAACTCAACAAGAGTAGAGACGAGCTTTTCTTCCCAGTCTAGTTTTGTACTCAGTTCATCTAAATTTTTACAGGATTATTCTACATCACTATGAAAATTCTTACCTTCATTTGAAGTTCCATTGTTAATTGTTCCTTTTTTAACTGCTTCTCCATTGGATGAAACTTATTCTTGATTAGCTCTCATGACGGTTTTTCTTAAGTTGAATTTTTCATTTTGACCTAAATATCTCTGTGTGAAAAAGATTTCCCAATTTGTTTCAAAGAAATGGGTATTCCTTCCAAGATGGCATCCATTTTCATTTTGTTGTTCCTTTTTTATTCTTTCTTAGAAGCAGTATTTCATAGTGTTTTTGGAGGAGTGTAACTAAAAATATTTGTTTTCCAAATATCATATTCCAATGCCCCTATAAATGCATTCATTCTTATGCTCCATGTTTCATCATCTATCTCATCGAATAGGGTTTTTATATCAAGCCATGGGACAAGTTGAAAATCCATGAGTGTTAGTAAGGATCTTCCTCCGAGTGATTAAATTGTTCCTAAAGAAACCCACTATGATACAAATTGTTAGAGAGTGATTGTTGTTAGACCAAAATCTATAGGCATTAATATCCACTACAATATCCAAATTTAAGATCCATAAGAGGGGGTTAACCCATGTAACGAAACTCATAGAGCCATGTAAGAAATTAATGCCAACAATTTGGATGAAAACTATTATAGCTACATTCGATTGGATGCCATTAAGAGGCCTATATTTGGACACTTTGATAGTGTAACCCTTTTTGGGGATTTTTTGTTTTCACTTTTTAGTCTAATTTATATGGAAAAATATGGATAAACTTTGGGTCTATGGTTGCTCTAGTTTGTGTAGTGGCAGACCAACCATACCAAACTATATTTTTGTTCTATAAAGTAATATAATTCAAGGCTAAGCTTACAAAAAAACAATTGCATCAGTTCAATATGCAGGTATAGAGACTAAATTTTTTGCTTGAGTACCTACATCATAATTTTTTTGCTCAAGTACCATACATGATAACTAGAATCTCTTCCTAACATGCACATAGTTTTTTCCTTTATTGTTCCAAATAGCAGATATAGAGATATAGATGGATTATTGATATCACTAAAAGCATAACTATTCCTCCCATATTCAGGGTTGAGTTCTTCTCCCTATTGGAGTGAAGATTCAAAATTCTCCCTATGAAACCCTTATATCTTAGATTAATATATTAGTCTTGATATGTATATATACTAGCAGAGATCCATCTTAAAAATAATCTACCAAGCGCCGAAAGGGACCAAATCTCTCTAAATGCAAACCCCTTTTTTAAAGTGGAAATGTTGAGGAAATGTGAACGAAATGTTTATGGTTTTAATTTGTAGCCTTATATATGTGTTTCAAAAAAATATTTTAAATCTAAATTGAGTCGACATGTTATTTTTTGTAACAATTTTTTATTATTATAAAGGATATGTATCATCTCTAGGATGAGCACCAAAGGAATTACGCATCTCTCCCTACTAGGCTATAGAATGCGCCTCTTCGGTGCAATGATTGAAATGTAATTCAATATATTTGGTGTTAATTAATGAATCTATGTTAACATTTGTAACAAAAATAATTACATAAATGTATAATTTACGAAGCGATAGTAGCACAACTTCAAAAAATGGGACTATAGTGTTAGAGAAAATAAACCTTTTCCTAAACACCTAGATCTTGACACCTAATGGATCTAGTGAGATAAACCCCATCCTAATTGATCATTTGAGTAAACCTTGATATGGATTCCTATAACTAGGGATGCATTCCATGATTTGAGGAATTTTTCCTTTATTTTAGGAGTAACTGAGCTTGGAATTAGATGAGGACTATATGCACTCCACTAATATAGGTCCTAACTAAAAATTATTATCCCTAACAAACGAAAAGCACTCCAGTTGAAATATTTTAGGGATTTATGTCCACATTGAGTCAGTTTCTTGTACATCACTTAGTTAGAACTACTAATTGGGGTGCCTTGGGCCAGTTAAACCTAGTATAGGTGAGTCTGCATGGATAGCTAAGGGTCATTTTCTCTATATAATCCTCACTAGTCTTTAAGAACCACATGAGAAATTCTAATAGCCTATTGACCTAATTTGAATTCCCTTGTTGTATATTTTGCTTACTTCCATTCATTATAATGAATGAAATTTATCATTCATTTCTTCGTATATGCTTCTATTTTTTGTGTAATGATCTATGATATCTCATTTGTTTTTTTTTGTAAGTAAGAGTGAGATCATTGTATTAAAGATGGAAAACAGTTACAAAACATGACTCTTTTTGTCATCCAATTAGTACACTTGAGTTAGCCTAGTACTATGAGATTTACATGGATTGTCCTAGCCCAAGTGTATCCCCATGAACTTCCAAAAAATATCCCCACAGAATCTTCCCTACATCCATACACACAAAAGGATATCATTCTTGCTTCCACTTCCCCTATCTATAAACTGAGCAAAAACTACAATCTATTGAAAGCATATCTACTTAACCAAAAAATGCAAAGCCACTAGGCTAACATTCACCAAAAGCATAATACTAGAAAGCTGCGTATCCACCATCCCTAGAGCAGGACATATGGAATGTCCCTCCTTCCAGCTATGTGGGGTTCCTCGTCTGTTGGTCGATTTCCTTGTTGCACATTAGGCACTGGAGGGATCAGCACACAAAATTGCTTCATGTAATATCCTGAATTTTGGACCTAACACTTATGGGCATGAGCCCCATTGATTATGATGTTACCTTGATATTTTATTTTGATATAATGGGTCAAAGACCACACTACATATGAACATGATGATTTGTTGATATACTGGACGTAATCCAATTGCATATAATATATATATATGTCTGCTTATGTTGGGCGTGGACCCTGAAGCACATGATTGATGAGATGTTTTGTGTTGAGAGAGGAGCTCTAGAGAAGATGGGTAAATTGATGTTTTGTGTTGAGCAAGAAGCTCTATACCACATGAGTAATTATATTTTTATTGAGTGAGAAGCTCTGGAGAACATGAGTTTTGAGACATTTGTGTTGAGCGTGAAGCTCTGGAACGCGTGAAAAGATAATTTGGAAGTGTTGGGAATAATACCTGGAGCCTTCCATGTTGATGTTGAGCATAATCTCTGGAACATCGGATCCTTGGCCATTGTATCCCTAAGTGTATTGTACAAGTACATCCTAGCATTAGTGTTGAGCGAGGAGCTCTGGAATTGCACTAAGTTTCTAACTCCCTGTTTTCACCATTGAGTATAAGCTCTGGTAAGCACTAGGAGTTACTGAAAAGAATTAATGATTCCCAGGTGAAAACGACTCGAGAAAAATATTGATCTCATCTAACTTATTTATAAGTGATTAAATGAAATTTTCAATTTCTGTATTCTCATCAAGTACTAAAGAACTACCATGTTATACGAGGGAATCCAACATGCAAGGATGTTTAGAGTTGCCTAGCCTAGTAGAACTAACCATCTACTTGATGACCTTAATGAATAAAGTGCCATAAGCCTAGGGATCAGAATATGTGATACCCTAAGACAAATGTTAACAAATAATATATTATTATATATTTTATACAGAGTATGTATAAAGAGTACACATAGTAATAATATTAGTAATGTAAGAAAGAAGGAAAAGTTCCATCTATTAATATTATTACTAAGATAAAAATTAAATATTATAATATCTATAAAAGTCCAATTAGAAACTAGTTAAAAGTTCCTAAGTTAAAATATTAAAAGTACTAAATTAAATAAAAAGGGTTAAATCAAGAAATGAAATGATTCTTGATTTAACTACCCCTTTGACTAAAAAGTATGTCTATAAAGTCCCAAGCCAAAGGGAGGCTTGGGGATATCTTCCATCTTTTTGGAGTCATTATTTTGCCTGATCATTCTCAAGAGAGTTCTTGGAGAACATTTTCCCAAGAGGAAAAAGGAGAATTGATTCAGACCTAATATACGAGTTAGGGTAGCCTTACCTTAGGAGCTCTAAGCTACTTGCATGTCGGAACCAACTCGGGGGGATCCAAATTGAAACTAGGAACGGTTTTGAGTCATGGTTGGGTGGAACATGGTAGTTCCCAACTGATTCAATCATCTATATAGAGGTAAGATCTACCTATGAATTGTTAATGCTGGGTAATTGAGTGTGCAGGTTTTATCCATTAAAAGAGATTCACTTTTTAGGTATGAGATTCTTGACTGCCTATTTCATTATCTATATTAAGTGTTGGATATATTATGCAAGTGTTGATATTATATTTCTAACCCTATGTACCTTTGTTTTCCTGTCAAAATTATTTTAGGGTTTACATTTCATTGTAAACCCTAGACTGTAATTTAATTCCTGTTTAAAGATTTGTCAAGGGTTTTGTACTTTTAGTTTTACTTTTGTATTGTCTTTTACAGCTTAAACCTTGTTTTCCTACAACCTATGATTTATTTCCAATAAGTAATTATCTATTCATTTACCTATGTACTCTACTGACATACTTCATATTGTTAGCAGAGCCATGTTTAGGAGTAAAATACTAGTTCAAATCTAAGCTTCAAATAAAACCTAAATATAAATTACCATTAACTGAATATAGTAAATAGAACCTCATGAATATATTATGTATATTTTATATCAGGTATAAAATAGAAATGTAATGCTAGTTCAACAACACTATAAACACCTTTAATAGTAATCATAACTTCAAATATTAAAGCTAAGATAAAAATCAACCAAGACCTCTCAAGGTCTGTATAAACTTTATCATTCTTCATTAAATCAAATGTTATCATAAATCAAAGCTATAGACTAAGCATCAAGACCATATAATGGTTCCCAATTTATTACTATCATCTACAACCATGAATTTGTAATAGAGTAAACCAATTATACACATAAAATATCCATTACAAATATAACAAATCAAAACCCTTAAATATCTACGAATCATATTATAAATAGTATACCATAAACAAAACTCCCTACATAAATAAAATCCAACATAATATTGTTTATAGTAATCATTTAAAAACTAACATAATATCATTTACATAATAATTTACAAACAAATGTAATACCATTTAGAGTATTCATTAAAACCAACAAAATTGCATAGAGGTCACAGGAACGATTCCTGTGAGCATTAAAGCCCCAAATCGTATTCATATAAGCTAAACCCTCATTGTAGTAAATGGCCCAAGATAAAATCCTATACGGTCTACTAATATTTTACAAAAGCCACGCTATTTTATTTATGCATAGGCAGCCATTTAAACTCTCTACACCGTGGTCCAAAGAACCAAATAAAAACATACATGTTGTAATCTATGTCCTTGGCCTTTTACATTATAATAATCAACATTAGCATTTATTATAACCCTCTTAATGTTACCCACAACGACGAGTGATAGTCATAGGGTTACACCACAGACATCCCCAATAACCATATTACACAAAAAAATCATAAAAAGTAAACACACTATCACAACTAGGAGGGTGGGAAACACCAATTCCATACGGCATGGCCCTAAGCCATAACGTTGTTACCCATTTTCATTCAATATAACCAACACAAGCAACGAATGTGAAATTGTTCATAAATAACAACCATTGAAATCGACGCAGTATAGATATATAAACCCAGACTTTATAAAATCATTAAATAGTTTACAAAATCGTTTATTACTGGCCTTGCACCATTGCAAAGCAATGGTGCTTCCCATTACCATTACTATAACACAAAATATTCATTTAAAAAAATGCACAGAGCCTTTCGAGGGTTTACCCAGGCTCTCTTTGCTGCCCATTTCCATTAAATTAAACTTAAAAACATTTATACAGAGCCTGTCGAGAAGATACTTGGGACATTTTTGTTACACAGAGCACCGATTTAAATAAATCCCATACATTTCAAGCTCAGGCCCAAAGGAAATTAAAAAACCCCAATAAACAAAAACCCAAGCCTATCAAGTTTACGAAACGCAGAGCTCATGTAAATTATAGTCAAACCCCATCCCAAACACAACCATTAGAAACCAGAACCTAGCATTCACAACCACGATGAGTATCATCTCTATCATAACCATTAAGAAAAAGGATGGAACAATTTTGCACTTATACAAAGCAGGATTACTCGAATGGGTATGGCTTTTTCCACAATGCTATCCATGAGCCACAAATCCCATTTCTTCGCTACACTCTGCAACCCACAAACACAGAGAGAAAGGAACCATGAGAAGTATGCGTTGTTAAACCAACTGAATCAACAAATGATGCTAATAACAGAGAGTAGTCACATACCTGTCAAGCCATCGAATTGCATTTTTTCTTACTATGCAGGATCAGAGTACAAACGGCCAAGCTGGGAATGACTAAACCCAACCGTTGAGCCAAGCCCTAAGCTGGGCTGCCACCTTTCCGAATGCACATTAAAGGCGCCACCTTGGTTCCCATTATCATCCTCCAAACCCAAATTACTATAGTTCATAACATGATATATTACCATATTCTTCCAAATCCATGTGATATGCATAAGCCCCACTATGCATCGATTTACTTAGGGTTATGCCCTAAGAACATGGCATATGCAATATGCCATGGAATAATTTAAGCCAAGGTTTTTACCAAGCTCATTTACCAACTTTAAAACCATATAGTAAAAATATGATAGGTTATGAGCAAGTCATACACATTTACACCATAGTAAATAATTACCACATAATTAATAACTCGGTATCACGTAAATGAAAAGTGCTGAAGTGACCACATCACTATTATAACATTCGTAAATAATAGTAATAACAACGAGTTAATGTCACTAGGATATAGCTGCAAATGTGAGCGCTAGTGACCAAAATGATCAATACTTTCCATTAATATTATAAACAAGTTTTTTGTCGCCAAGTGCACCTGCACACAAATGGGACAAGAATGCACTTGTTCGACAGAACTAAGTAAGCCTGATGTGACAAGTAGAAACTGTTACCTCTCAGGTGGTTACAAGGGAAACTAGTCCCACCACTCCACCCATTTGTTTCCAAGAACAAAGTGAAGTTAGAATCATGTATACGACAGTAAGCACATGTTATAAACAATGAAGTATGTAAATACATAACTAACTTACACATCAACTCTTAACCATAGTACAAACAATAATTAACATCACGACAACGTAAGTAACATAGTAATAACCACATCAAGAAATATGGAAGCAGGACGTAAGGACAACTTACGACAATACAACAGTACAATCAGAGTACGACACATTCCGCAAAGTTCAATTAATGTCCAACATAGGTAGTTTTGAGTAGCCTAATTTTTTTTATTTTTTTTTCAATTTTTGGGGACATTACAAGTGGTATCAGAGTGCAGTTTCAACACTAAGAGACCTAATGGGCATACCAAAAATTCATTGCAAGGAAAATAAAGTATGTTTCAAAATTTTGTTAATGAACAAAAATTTTCCTGTTATTAAAATTTGTAATTTCAGGAATTTTTAAAGAACAGTTTAGATCATGAACACTGAAGAATATAATAGCTGACAAGGGAAATTGGATACCCCCACCCAGGAAGCAGAACTGGTGGTGGAATAGAATTCTGATATTATGAAAACCATGCAATGTCTTCAAGCAGACTTGTAAAGTTTCAAAGATTACAATCTAAATGAAAGAAAGAAACAACAAGCAATCAATGAAGCATTGCTGAGAAATATGACAGTAGGAATTTCGCAGGGGAAACCCACTCATTCCACAAACAGATTCAAGAAGGAACCTTATCATAAATAGGCTAACAGCCCAAGAGAAGAAGGAAAAGAGGAACATACCTCTGAATCTCTAGAAGGAGAATATCACAGTCCTTCTAGTCGGGACTCTCTTTCTCCATGCATAAAGAAACAAAGAAGTGATGACAATCTACAGGGGGAGTTGAGAAAGATAATATCCCCAACCTATGAAGGAGAGGTGAACTCAGGAAAGAAAGCTGAATAATGGTTGTTGGGTATGAGAAAATATTTCTGAGTTCATAACTACTCTAGTGAAATGGAGGCTTGACTAGCCATATATAATTTAAATGGAAAATAAGCGAGATGGTGGAGAGAATTGAAACATACCAAGAAATATAAGGTAAGAGAAATACGCTGCAGTGAATTCCACAAGATCTTTCAAGAAAAGTATATGTTGTAAATATTCTTCAACAGAAAGGTGAAATAGTTTCACGAGTTGCGTATGGTATCCATGACTATGGATTCTTTTATTAACAAATTTCTATATCTGCTACATTATGTACCATACATCAAGGACGAAAAGGTAAAGATACAACAGTTTTTAGGATGTCCTCGTCCCAACTTTTGGGAAAGAATTGAGTTTGACATGGATAAAACCTTAGACACCACATTGCACAAATCTATGATTTTCTATGAGCATGGACATCTAAGGCAAGAGAACATGAACAGAAACAAAGAAAAGTCTAAGAACTTCTTTGACAACCGCAAACCAGTTTTTAACCCACCCCTATATAGGAAACAAAACAACAACTTTCCAGCGATCAAGAACTTCAACAAATCAGGTACAAAGCCATATGTACCAACTCTAAATGTTAACAAGACAATAGCAGCTGGGGGAGCCAATGCTACCCCACTACAGATCAAGTGTTGGAAATGCAGGAGGCCTCATTATGCCTGAGATTGTAAGAACCAGACCAATGGGGTCTTGCACAACTTACAAGAAGAACCAATTGTAGAGGACATAGCTGGAACGTTGTGGATTTATACAGCCTTGGATGGCCGATAGGCATACCATTAGGCTACCATGGTTGAGATAGAAGGTAAGATATTGAACACTTTTATTTCAATATTGATCTTGAACACTTATATGTATCTATGAAAAAACGTCATAGGCAGTGAATGTTTTTTGAGTAAGGAGGAAACTTATATGTATGTAAACTAGGCAAAGAAAAACATGATAAGCCTTTGTTGGTACAATTAGCCACAGGTAGGAAATAGAAAATTTTAGAAATAGTTAAAGACTATGAGGTAAACCTGAATGGTTATCCTACGAAAGTAAACCTGAACATCCTACCTTTACAATCATATGATATACTTATCGGCATGGACTGGTTGGAACAACACTATGTCATGCTCGATTGCTTACACAAGTTAATATTGTGTACAGATAGCCAATGAAATTAAGTGAAGATTCAAGGCGTACCAAAGAAATTTTTGGTAAGGCATATATCTGCCTTACAACCAAAGAAGTGCATTAGAAAAGGCTGCAAGTTGTTTGCAGTAAATATCCGAGACATAGAGGCTAAGAGAGAGCATCACGTAGAGGACTTCCCAATTCTTATAGAATTCAAGAACATATTCCCTGAGGAAATACCTAGATTACCTCCGAATGAGACCTATAATTTTCCATAGAACTGAGACCAGGATTAGTTCTAGCTTCAAAATCCCCTTACCGCATTCATGAGTGCACTAGAATTGGTGGAACTCAAACTACAGTTGCAGGGGTTGATAGAGAAAGGATATATCTGACCAAGTGTGTCCCCTTGGGGACCACCAATACTTTTCGTAAATAATAAGGATGGTACAATGCAGATGTGCATCGATTACCGTCAGCTTAACAAAATGACTATCAAGAACCGTTACCCACTCCCTAGGATCGATGAATTGTTCCATCAAGTAGGAGGAGCCAAGATATTTTCATAGATTGACCTGCAATTCGGGTACCATCAGGTATGGATTTGCGACGAGGATATTCACAAAACCGACTTTCGTACAAGGTACGGGCACTATGAGTTTGTAGTAATGCCATTTGGGTTGACCAATGAACCCTGTGAACTTTATGTGTATGATTAATAGTATATTCAGTAACTATCTGGATAAATTTGTTTTCATCTTTATAGATGACATCCTAGTTTACTCTAAGAGTAAAGAGGAACAAAAGGAACACCTTCGCATAGTGCTATGGGTGTTATGAGAACACCAGCTGTATGCCAAGTTTATTAAATGTGATTTTTACAAACCATAGCTAGAGTACTTGGGTCACATTATCTCTGAGACACTAATAGTTGTGGACCCGAAAAATATTAGGGCCATAGAATACTAGCCTACCCCTACCGGTGTCACGAACATTAGGTCCTTTTTGGGATTAGCTGGATATTATTAGAAGTTCATTGAGAACTTCACGAGAATAGCTTTTCCCTTGACCGCTTTCTAGAAGAAGGAAAATAAGTTCTTATAGACAACTAAGTGTGAGGAAAGTTTTCAAAAACTTAAGTAGCTTTTGACAACCGCACCGATACCACAAATTGCGGATCTCGATGGGGATTCATTGTTTGCATAGATGCAATCAAGGAAGGGCTCAGAGGAGTCCTCTTGCAAAACAATTATGTGATCTATTATGAATCACGAAAGTTAAAATAACATGAGTAGAATTACCCCACAAACGATATTGAGTTAGTTGCCATCATTCACGCATTGAATATGTGGAGGCACTACCTCATGGGAAGGAAATTCCTTCTGAAGACAGAGAATATGAGTCTGAAGTATTTATTCGAACAACCATATCCGAATGCTAGGCAAGCCATATGGTTGGATTTCCTTAGCGAGTACCATTTCGAGGTAAAGCATATTAAGGGAAAAGTGAACAAGATTGATAATGCTTTGATTCAATGAACTCATATGATATATGAGGTGAATTTAAGTCAAACCAATTTGGATTTGCACAAGAGGATTAGAAAAATCAACAGAGTTGACCCTTTCTATGTAGAAATCCTCAATAAAGTCCAATAGGATAGGTTGTTTCAACAACAAAAAGAGTACACGGTAGACGAAATAGGACTGCTATGGTCCAAGGAGAGGTTGTACATTCTAGGAGGGGAAATTCGGTCTGTCATCCTCACGGAATTTCATTAGACACCCAACTTGGGGCATCCGGGATATCAAAAGATGATATCCGCAGTTAAGAGATACTTTTTTTGGCCTAAGTTAAAGGCCGACATTGCGTTGTTTATCACTAAATGTCAGGAATGTTAGCTGGTCAAAGCTGAGCATCAACATCCTTCAGGATTGCTGCAGCCACTACCCATTTCAGAATGGAAGTGGGAGGTAATTAGTATAGATTTTATCATCGATATACCGAAAAGTAAGAAACAAAATGATTCCATATTTGTAGTAGTTGAAAAATTGTCAAAAGAAACACACTTCATTCCAGTGAAGTTGAACTACAAGGTAGTACACAGTACCGATATCTTCTTGAAGGAGATATTTAGATTGCACAGGATACCCAAGGTAATCATCTTGGATCAAGATACAAATTTTTCCGAAAATTTTTGGAGATCTTTATTCTCTGGATTAGAGACGCAGTTGAAATTTAGTACTTCTTATCACCTGCAGACCAACGGGCAGACAGAAAGGGTAAACAGGATTGTTGAGGACATGCTTAGGATGTATGTCATGAACAACCCGACCAAGTGGGAAGACTACATGCATCTTGTAGAGTTTGCGTATAACAATGGTTACCAGACTTCTACCAATATGAGTCCCTTGGAGGTACTCTATGGATGGAAATGTAGAACACTGATTACTTGGGATAGCCCGGTGGATCGACTCATGTTAGGGCCTGATTTTTTAAATGAATTGGAAAATTTGGTTACCAATATCTAGATGAACCTTAAAGAAGCACAAGATTGCCTTAAAATATACGCGGATAAGAGAAGAAAAGATAAATATTATCAAATAGGTGACCATGTCTACTTGAAAGTAAAAGCAAAACGAAGCTCGTTGACCTTGGGAAGGTGCAGTAAGTTAGCACCTAGTCTTTGTGGACCCTTTCAAATACTAGATAAGAGAGGGCCATTGGCATATGAACTAGCGTTACCCGCACACAGAAGAGTCCATAATATTTTCCATGCATCATTATTAAAGAAATGTGTTTATGATACTAAACATGTGATCGATTGGTCCTTATTACAAGTGGAACTTGAAGGGGAGTATTCCCCTAAACATCTTCATATATTGGACAAGAGAGAGGTACAAATCAGGAAGCACACCGTAGTCCAGTTGAAAGTGCAATGGAAGCACTTGGAAGCCGATGAGGCTTCTTGGGAGAATGAAGCCACCATGAGAAAGCCTTACCCCGCCTTGTTTCATGATTTCATTCCGAGTCCCTAGAACACCAGGGACGATGTCGTTCTAACCAGGGAGGGATGTAATATCTTGAATTTTGGACCTAACACTTATGGGTATGAGCCCCATTTATTATGATTTTACCTTGATGTTTTTTTTGATATACTGGGTTAAAGACCACACTACATATTAACATGATGATTTGTTGATATACTGGGTGTAACCCAATTGCATATGATATATATTGTTGGGACGCGCACCCTAACAGTCCTTAGGATGGGTAACTCTGCGGGTATTGATTCAAAATAGTCTTAGGGGTGTCGGAGTTGAGTTAAAGTCTTCTGTTGTAATAAACCTATGGTTTAAGTCTGTCACGTCCCCATCCCTTAGACCGGCGAAGAGGACACGACAAACATCACATATAGACGAGCAAACAGCCCATGAAAATAAGGCAGAGGAGATCAATGCTGAAATTAAAGCCTAAACAACAGGCAAATTCATCATACAAGGATGCACAGTCCTTTAAACAACCAGCGAAAGAAAACATAGACATTCCAACATTTAACATCAATATAAATTACAGAGATGAAGTAAGCAGCAGCACTTATCTTTTGATGAAGAATTCACCCGCAACCAGCTACGTCGCTGCAACGTTCCACCCAACCATAGGCCAGCATGCTCATCAATCTCTCAGCAACGCTGCCACTCCCGAGATGGGCATGATTCCTCCAAGGATATGGGTCATTTGCAGGCTTACACATAGCTAAGGGGACACCATCAGCCAAACCAATGCAGCTGGGTTTATCAGGCCATCAACAAATTGGCCAAGCCAGCACATCCCAAGGGGACAACCACTGCACATCTGCAGCAAAAAAACCCCTTCACTACACCGTGAAGACACAAGGGCAACCAGGGATAATCCCAAACGGAAGATGATGCACCACTCTAGCCTACAAGGAAACTTAGAGTCAGTTTTGGCCCTAACGTGGCCAAAACAACTCAGCCACAACCCAAAACCAGGGTACTTCAGCAATCCAACTCCATAATAGAAACGATGGAAACAATCCACAACCCATAGTGGATAATAAACAGCACTCCCAACATAGCCATGGGAAACTCAGCCAATGGATGTGGCAATCCACTGTCAACCAGCACCCAAAAGACTTTGACAGCCTCAGCAACCAAATAGTAGACCAAAGCCAGGGAAATTCATAGCCCAACACACAATGGGGACGATGGCAGCTATGCACAGTCCCTAAACAGGGAATAATACACAGCCCACAGAAACATGGAAAGAACCACAACAACCCAATCGTGGGTGGAACCAACAGCACACTGGAATCACCACATAAGGAAAACAGCAGTCCACCCTGGACAATTAAGAAAAACGTAAACACTTACACACAGTCCTGGGATCAAAATGGTTTATGCACCCGAAATTCCCAAGCGACAGCCACGATTCCCCTTGCTCCCTGCGTGAGCAAAAACCAGCGCAGAGTCCCCTGCGCGTGAAGGGAGAACAGCAACACCTCTCTGCATGAGGGTGAACAGACCCAGCGTGAGATCAACCGACCATGAGGAGAATGGAGTCATGGGGGAAGATGAGGAATTGCTTGCCTCCTTACCCACGTTTTCTCCAGCAATAAATGCCCTCAGCCACTCAGCCATAACTCCCCAACCACCAGCTGAAGCATTAAAGAGGTTGACAAGGTTGGATGAGACAAAAGGTGACAAAAAACAAAGGTGGTGAAAACATGGGTTTTTCCCCCATAAACCAAGGTTTGACATCCCCCACCCCTTATCCTTGGAACCATGCCCTTTTCATTCAATGTTGCACTGCTGTAGCTGGTTGTGGTTTCAGTTTTATTTGATGTGCGTGTTTACATGATGCCAAATTAAAATGTGCCAGATAGCACGACATACCACCGGCAATTATCCCTATTTCCGAAACATACACAACCAAATCGATGGTGGGGATTTTTCCTTGAGCTCCTCACCACGATTAACTACATTATATACATCATGAAAACGGGGTCAAAACCGGGACATTACATTCCCCTCCCCCTTAAAATAACACCATCCTCGGGGTTACATTACATATATACAATACATATACAATTCCACATCAAAAATTCAAAATAGCATATCTATCCCACGTTCAATCATTTACTTTGAATGTTCAAGACCAAGCCTCTCGGCTTCCATGGACTTTTCCTGCTGATATATAGCTTCCAGCTGATCCCGAAGTCTAGGAACTTTGCGGCTATTTCCCTCATCATGTTCCCTCATTCGACAGTCCCAGCGTAAATGATGTCCTCTGCATCTCTAGCATCTCATTGGTTGCTTCATCTTTACCTGCTCAATTTCCTTTGATTCTTCATGCCTGGACCGTTTCTTATCAGGTCGCTTGGACGAATGTCCCATTGCTGATCCACCTTCCTTTCCTTTTCCGATTGCTCCCAGAAGGATTTTCACCTCCCTTTGCAAACCGAAAGAGTCTTGCAAAATATGGTGGTTCATTTCACTCTGCCTTTTCTGTATCTTGAGCATCTCCCCAAGGTTCTCTTGGGTCTTGGAAATCATTTGAAGGAGACTTCCAGCTAAGTCCAGCAACTTTTGATATGATGCCATAATCAACGTGCACCACCTGGTTTCACTTTTCTCACCTGTGAAATGCACCATTGAAATTCTATCAGACCAAGCATAATATCAAAATCAGTTAGTTAATTACCCAATTGGCATGACAGTCCAAGTCTCATCAATGAGGCTTTCATATTTTTCATGCCTTTCCCCAACAGGCACATGAGCTCATTCATGTCCATTCCTGGGGAGGGAATTAACTATTCTAGCATTCACAAATTTGCTTAAGCAAATACACACATTTCATTCTCAATCATACATGCATTCAACAATCCTTTGTTATTCATAATGCATAAACATATATATGTATATATATAATCAAAAGGCAAGAGAGAGCAGTAAGAGTTTTTCTCCTCTTTGTTTTGTTCCATCCTGGAACCCACACCACCGCTGTGGCCTTTCATGCTCTCAGCCTCTTTCACTTTACCGTGAATGCTGGACCAATCCTTCTTGGTCATGACACTTAGTGTCTTTGGTCTATTCCAGAACTCTAAACCATGGAGTCTCTCCACATGGTTTGTCTCGGCTGCTAGGACTCCCTCGTCCTACTAGCACCTTTTTCATTACCGCTCATTCCGAGCTTTCCAGGACAGTCACATGTCCATATGCACCTCTAGGATGCTCTCATAGTCTTCGCTCCCAGCGATACCTATATCCAAACATGTTATAGCTCAAAATGACACATCTCTGCCTGTGACCACTTTCCCATGATTCCGTCGCATGTCGACATTTCCATGACGACACTTCATGAAAGTCACTGAAAAAACATGTATCTTGGAGGACCCATATCTTGAGTTTTGTAACTTTGTTTGACCTCATTTCTACACCGTTGGAAAGGATTTTCAGTTAGCTAAAACTTTCCAGAAGACACCAAAGTCTGAAAATGTCCAGAAATACCTTAAAAATGCGTTTTTTGTGTATATTCGACTCTTCTTATGTGCAACTCGCGAATCATACGCGACTCTTGTGTTTTACAAGTCGCGAATGGATATATTTGCGGGTTGCTCTTGTGTAAACTCGCATATCATTCGTGGGTTGTTGTCCTGCATAGTCGCGAATATGTCTGTTAACATTAAAACATAAAAACACGCCTTTTGAGTTAGTTTGGGTAGTTTTGCAACTAACTCCTTCAGTTGTAACCACTTTGTCTTCGCCCCTATCTCTCCTTAGCATATAAATAGAGGTAGGGAGGTTCATGAAAAGGACTTTTGAATTTTATGCATTGTTATGCTGGAGGAATTGGGACTCTCTTTTCCTACACCGTTTCCCTAGAGGTCTTCCCCTTGTGTTGCAGAGCTTGGAGGCTGAGTTCTTTGAAGAAGAGAAACAGCAGAACCAGATCAAGGTTTCATGAGGTGCCAAACTTGAAGAGAAGGTATACTTGTACTTTTTTTCAAGATTAATAAAGATGTGATGTCCTTCTTCTTCCCAAATCATTGTTCAATGTGTGATTGAATCTTTGTTTCTGATCATATGATGATGTTATTCAGATCAGTAGTTCATGTTTATTTGATTATCATTGTCTTATATGTGGTCATAATGGTTTGAGGAAGGTATAATTCGTTTTGCAGGTCTCTTGGAGCGAGAGGAGCAAGAAGAGGATTGAAGAGAAAGCTTGGACCAGCCTTCAGTTAGCCAGGTGTGGACCTTTCTCATCTCTGAAACTTGCTTATATATGCTTGCTGAACATTGTGCATCTCTCTTTCAACCCCAGTACGTTGATGGCCTCTTAAACCCTAGCCATAGGACACTTTCCTTTACAACAGAACTGACGACTCCACTGGGGACTAACCTTGTCTGTTTGGGGGTTTTCTCTTGATTTCTTTCAGCTTTTTCATTGTTTCAGGTCTTTCTTGCCACTTAGGAACACTTTATAAGTCTGATTGCACACTTACCTTGCCTTCTTAAGGTGATTTTTTAACCTTTTTCGGAATTTTTCCACCCATTCGCGAGTTTCTCTACTGAACAGTCGCGAATACTTGATTGAATTCGCGGGTTGCTGCACTAGACAGTCACGAGTCATTCGCGAGTTGCCCTTATAGACAGTCGCGAATGCCCGTGTAAACAATGTTTTTTCCTCTTTTTGTGAATTTTCTTCTGTTTGTGGGCTGTTAGGTAGGTATTTTAGGGTCCTCTGCAAGTGCATGACTCTAGGGAGTTAGTGTCATCCTTTTTGTTTGTTCTCTATCTATGTGGTAAGCCCCTTTGTAGCATTAGGGTGTGTTCTTTGCTTTTTCACCTGTCTCCTTTGCTTGGGTTGATGTTTGGCCTATGTTTCTGATCAGCCTATGTTAGTGACCTTTCCTTGATTTCAGAAACGTGTTGGTGTTGATTTCCTTCTTCTTTTGTTGGTTAACTTCACCTTGCCAAAGTTGTTGACTTGTCTCTTATGCAAACCTTCCTTCCAAGTAGAGTTTTATGCTGACTTTAGTTCATTCTAGAGTTTGTTGGGTGGTTGTATAGTAGAGATCTTTTTGCTTTGTTATTTTTATCTGCATGCTTTGCTTTGTAGGTAGTTCTTCTTTTCTCTTCATAAAAGAAAATTAAAAAGAACTTTTATTTGTTGCTTTTCCCCCTACCTCTTTCTTTGGTTTGACCTTGTTGGACAAGGTACTGAGCAGCCTTTGTTTGTAGGTTTAGATTGATTCTTGGGACTTCTTGACCTTTGTTTATGTCAGTATTTTTGCTCAGTCTTTTCATTCCAAATTTGTTGGCTTGTTTATCTTTGTGAGCTTTCCTTTCAAGAGAGGTTTATATTCTAACTTTAGGGAAACCTAGGGTTTATTTTTGGGGTGTAAAGTAGTTGTTTATCTTCTTTGCTTTCAGTACTTGTTTGCATTAGTTGATAGGCTGATTTTTTCTTTTTCATTTATAAAAGAAAAATAAAAAAACATGTGTTTGCTTTATATGCATGTAGATTAGGTTTTTAGTTTAGATTGCATAGCATTTCATTGTTTTTGAAAAATAAAAAAAGATTTGATCTTTTTTGGCTTTCAAGTTTTTATTTGAAAAATATAAAGAGAATAGTTTTTTCTTTTTGCATTTTATTTCTCTTTGCCTTAGTCATTTTGTTTTAATTTTGAGTCAAAACACCATACAATCCATCACTTCCATTACCTATTGAGTAAAGAACAGCCCTTAAAATTAAAGCATAATTTAAAATTTATTAGTAAGTTTTTATTTTTAGGGCCTTCCACCTACTAGCTTAGGCTAGGCTTGTGGGCTAGGGAGTGTAAACTTCCCACAAGCTATAAAATCAAACGTAGTGGGCCTTTCGTTAGGTAAATCCTTGGTTCTACCGCTGTATCTGGGAAGCTCCTCTCAAACGGGAGTTAAGCACGAGGCCGCGTGGAGGCTTGGACAGAGGGGATAACCCCCCGAATCCTTGTCAAAACGTAACCCAGGACTTTTGTGCATCTGGGGATTCTGTCTAGGCAGAATTTCGGGCTCAGCTACCCTACCCATGCATATGAGTTCGGCTTGCGACTGTCCCCCCAGACAGTAGGTATTATCAAGGTAGCCTTTAGTCTCTTGTCTTTTAGGGCTCACACACAGGTAAACCGAAAGGTTATTTCTGGTTCACCTCGGACAGACTTGGAAGGTAACCCTTGTAGAAAGTGCAGGAGGGTGGTGGGTGATTCCTCCGCTTGTGCCTGAGAACCCCTCAAGGACGCTAAGTAACTGTTCATCGGCTTTCTTTGGGAAAGTATATCTTTATAGCCTGTCTAGATTGCTTAAGACTCTAGGATCTTTTTAGTGAGTGCTGTGTGGTTTGTATGTACTTAGTGGGCCTTTAGGTGTCTGCTTTGTAATTTTGGTTGATCATCAACCTCAGAATTTGTCTCTTGTTTTGAAACTATGACTAGCACCCCTTCGAACACCAACCAAGAGATCCCCTTGATGGGAACTCCTTGTACTATTCCTCTTACAGGGAATGTTGGTGTTCCCTTGATGGCCACCTTGAATCTTCCGGGATTCACCCTAGGGATACCTGTGTGGTTGTTTTCCACTCCAACTGTCCTGAATGCTCCTGATGCTTCTCATGTAAGCTCCTTATATCAAGGGCATCAAAACACTGTCTCCCCTTCAGTTGTAGTTAATTCTCCTCCTCCTTCTACCTCATGCAGTGAAAGTACTGATACTAGTAGCCGACAGTCTAAAAGGAGTAAAAGAAGGAGAAATAGGAAGAAAGCACATAAGCAAGGGGGCACCCATTCAACCTCTTGAAGTCAAGTTGAACCTCACCACCCAGCCTCTGTTGTTCAAGCTGGGGGAACCCTTCCAACCTCTGCTATTCATGTTGGATCTAAGCACTCAACCTCTGCAAGTCAAGTTTATCTTTACAATCCAGCCTCTGGTGTTCACACTGGTGGGATCCTTCCAACCTTTCCAGGTCATGTCGGATCCTGTCACTCAGCCTCTGGTGTTCAAACTGAGTGCACCCATTCAACCTCTGGTTTTCAAGTCGAACCTCCCCATCCAACCTCTGTTGTTCAAGTTGGACCTGTCCATCCAGCCTCTGGTGTTCACGCTGGTGGGATCCTTCAATCCTTTCCAAGTCATGTCGGATCTAGTGACTTAGCCTCTGGTTTTCAAGCTGAGTGCATTCGTTCAACCTCTGGTTTTCAAGTTGAACCTCCTCATCCAACCTCTGTTGTTCAAGTTGAATCTATCCACCCAGCCTCTGGTGTTCACACTGGGGGCACACATTCAACTGTTGCAAAGCATGTTGATCCTAACCATTCAACCTCTGTTGTTCATGTTAATGGTGCTTGTTCAAACTCTACTAGTTATGTTGGACCCAGTCTCTCGGCCTTTGCAAGTCACGCTGGGGGCAGTCTCTCAGCCTCTGTGGTTCATGCTGAAGACAATCTATCAGCCACTGCGAGTCATGTTGACATTGTTGAAAAGACTACCTGTTCAAAACATAAGCCCAAGTTTCCTTGTAAGCTTTGTGAGGGAGACCACCTTACTTATAAATGTCCTTCTATTGCGGAGGTGCGAAGAGTTTGGATTCATGGTCATCCCATTTTTGAACATTCTGGAGTCTCTCAACAACCAGCCTCTCTTAGTGAGGTTGGACCTAGTCACCCAGCCTCTGTAGTTTACGCTGGGGGCAAACTCTCATCCTCTGCTAGTCATGTTGAGAGAAAACAGTCATCCACTGCTAGTCATGTTGACTTAGTTGAGAAAACTGGTCGTTTGAAGTGCAAACTTAAGTTCCCTTGTGTGCTATGCGAGGGAGATCATCTTATTCATCTGTTCCCTGCTATCCTAGAGGTGAGAAGAGTGTGGTCCAAGACTCATGGATTTTCTTCTCCAGAACACCCTATAGTTTCTCAACAACCTACTCAACCTTTGGTTGATCAAGTGGTCAAACAAATCTCAGATTTGGTTGATCCCACTCTTCTTTCGGAGAGTGATCCCCATGTGATTGAACCAATGTCATCTTTGGTCAATCCCACTCTCCCTTCAGAGAGTGACTTTCACGAAGCGGTTGAATCGATTCCATTATCGATCAATCCCACTATTCCTTTGGAGAGTGAAGTGTCTACTAGTCACATTTTCTTCACTGCCAGTTCAGATCTTACTGAACAAGGGGGCACTGAACTTGCTTCGGATCAACCCCCACCAAGCCCTCGGATTGCTTCCTTTGATTGGGATAGCCTAGTTGAGCCGCGCCTTCCTTCTGTTGCACCTTTTCAGATAAAGGTCAAAGTTGAACCTTATACTATTGCTCGTTGTATTGTTGATGAAGGAGCCTCAGTTAGTATCTTGTCTGCTCGTGCTTGGCGAGGCATGGGATCTCCCAGCCTTGTGTCGACTGCTAGTC
>LPNX010244554.1:93431-128858 GCA_001517045.1 Pseudotsuga menziesii
CAAACTGTAGAGCCTTCTCTCCACTCTGTCAATCCATTTGAAAGTTTAGATATGTGTCTTATCTCGGACGATCTCCTTCCTTCGGATGAAGTCTTCCTAGAGTATTTGATACAGTCTGACCTTCTTTTGGATGTTGGTTCAGTTGTTACTAAGTCCAACCCTGATTTGCCTAGTAAGCATGATCTTCCTTGTTATGTTGGTCTTGTTGAGTCTTTTGACTCTTCCTTTGAACAGCAAGTCAGTGATCCTGATGAGTTTGATTTTTCTTATGAATTTTTCAACTCCTTGGATATTGAGTTTGTTCCTACAGACTCTCTCTCCCTTGTTGATTTTTTCTCTCCTTCTGAGGTTGATCTTATTGATTTTAAACCCTCGAGCCTTGGTTCTATAGAATCTTCTTCGGTTGATTCTGCCTTGAAATTACCTTTTATAGAAGATAGCAAAGTCACATGTGTTTCATCCAAAGTGACCCGCATCGGATATTTTCTTTTGAATATGATTCTGATGTTGTTGTTTCTTGGACATAGGATTTGTAGTTGGATTCACAACTGTTTACTAGTCTCACCTTGTCGTTCAAGTCGTAATTGCATTTTCATGTGCCCTGCTCGCGCTTATGAGCCTGATGCCGGCTTCCACACTTTTAACTTGTTGTATAAGCCCTCATCTTTGTTCTCATCATCGCTAATCCTTGTATCATTTTGCCTTTGCAACATGACACCCTTTACCTTGAGGAGACATTCCCCGATTGTCCTTATCTTGCTCACCTTCCTTGCATTATGCATAGGTTTGTTCCTTGCGCTTGGAACTAGTTTCGCCTGTCTATGACACTCGTCTCCTCGCATTTAGAGCATTCTTTCTGCTCTCCTTCGAGCTCGTTAAAAACAGTAAGGATGCCTCGAGTTGAATTTTTCGGACTCGTTAAAACTTCACGGGGAAGATTATGAGTTTCTTTAGGCCCAGGTCTGACTCCTCAAAATAGACTTGACTGTCGAGTAAACTTGTCCGTTCAGGCTCGTTAAGAATATGTGAATGGGCATCCACATTGGTAGTAGGTTATCTCTTTCTCGGACCATGTGGAATAATATGAGAAAGCATCACTCTCTTTTCTTTTTGAATTGAGAAGAGTATTCTCAGGCATAGGTTTATCTCTTTTCCGGACCTGAGGGACTAAATTTACGGAAAAGGAACCCCCGGTATGAGCTTAGTTTTCTCTTTTTCGTGCTCTGGACCAAAACATGAAAAAGATTTCGAGTGTACTTTGTGTCTTTGTCATGCTCGTTAAACCCTAAAGAACAAAGCATCGAGTTTATTGTTGTAAGCCCCATTTCTCGTACTCAAATGGATCTTTCCGAGTGATCTTGCCTTCCTTCACACTCGTAAAACTCAGGCTGTATATGCTGCTTTTGAAGGAGCGTTGGGTAGGTGGTAATTTAACCTTTTTTGGACCTTCCTGACTAATTACGAAAAAGGTGCGCCTTTTCTTCTTCGGAAGTTAAGAGAGTTCTTCTTTGGTTTGTTTTATACTTTTTCGGCCTTAGGAGACTAAATTGTACAAAAAAGGACGCCCCCTGGAGTCTTCTTTGGAGTTTTCAGACTCTCTAAACTATGAAAACACCGTCGAGCATGTACTGGTTCGGGCTCGTAAAATCCACGAATTAGTGCTTTATCAAGCATTCTTCTTTCTTTTCTTCGAGCTTGTCAAAAAATGAAGATGGTCCCGAGTTTGCTTTCTTGGACTCGTTAAACCTTTACAAGAAAGAAAGGGAAGGGGAAGGTTTATTTCCATGTCTTTTTACATCATGGCAGCAAGTCTTGTTTCCTTGAACAAAGCACCAGTTTTGAGTCTATCAACAATTGGGTTCTAGTCTTTTGACCTTATCCTAATTCAGAGTTTCTTACTCCTCCAGTTGGTCCCTTTTCCAATTACATGGGGAATCTCTCAATGTCTCCTATATTGCAGATTTGTTTCGTTGGTCCTATTTCGTGTCAAAAGCTGCCTAAGTCACTTTTGTGTCGTGCTCACTGTTCAAGGATTAAACCTTTGTCGGCCATTCTGCAGTTGCCTTGACCTTTTGTGTCGGCCATTCCCTGGTATCAGTTCATTACATCATGTCTTTAGCGGTCCTTTTTGTGAAATTCAGTACCAATTCCAGATCCAATTCGTCTTTGATTTACCTCGTGTTGGATGATGAAGGATGCCTTAATGCCTTCCTTCCAACGGATCTCTTCCTATCGACTACAACACCTCTTGCTCTGGGAAGGAGATTTAGAGTTTTATGGCAGTACCTTGGGAATTGTTGTCCTCAATGGCAATTTCCCTCACTATTGGGTAGTTGGGAATACCTTAATGTCTCCTACTCGATAGATTCTTCAGGTGTTCGACTTCAAGTCCTTGTAATCACACTTGTTAGAATGTACTAGGTACCTTGGGGACCATTTTCATTAATGGTGGTTTCCCTCGCGTTTTTTAACGGTTCTCTTTATTGACCGGTAATCAAACAACTTCCTCCATGTTCGACTTCAGTTCCTTTATTCGCATGGTTAGGATTTGTACCTTTTTTTGGGCGGTTTGGATTGAAGACCTTGGGTCGACAGTAGCATCCTCATTTTTTGCTATTGCCCAAGCTGCGCAAGACCTTGTTATACTTTATATGACATTTTGCTAAGACATAGATCCAACTTGTATTTTTGTGGCTATGCTCGATTGTTGAGCGTGGATCCACCTTGTTCATTTATGGCCATGGCTTTTTTAGATTTGATATGGCGCCTTTTTGCATATTGAGCGACCATGATAGTTTCATCAGTTATACATATGTTGGATCCACCTGTATCTTTCTGGCAATGTTTTGTATATGGACGTGTATGTCCCTGAGATCAGTTTTTCTGACATTTATCTCTCTTTCAGGTACCTTCACTCGAGCCTTTCGATCTTGCTTTCTCTGCTCTCTCCTACTCAGTTGTTTCCTTTATAATGTATTTCAGCTATCGTCTTCCCCTCTAACCTCACACATTAGGGGGCATCTGTTATAGCTCAAAATGACACATCTCTGCCTGTGACCACTTTCCCATGATTCCATCGCATGTCGACATTTCCATGACGACACTTCATGAAAGTCACTAAAAAAACACCTATCTTGGAGGACCCATATCTTGAGTTCTGTAACTCTATTTGACCTCATTTATACACCGTTGGAAAGGTTTTTTAGTTAGCTAAAACTTTGCGCAAGACACCAAAGTCTGAAAATGCCTAGAAATACCTTAAAAATGCGTTTTTTGTGTATACGCGACTCTCCTTATGTGCAACTCGCGAATCATACGCGACTCTTGTGTTTTACAAGTCGCGAATGGATATATTCGTGGGTTGATCTTGTGTAAACTCGTGTATCATTCGTGGGTTTTCCTCCTGCATAGTCGCGAATATGTCTGTTAACATTAAAACATAAAAACACACCTTTTGAGTTAGTTTGGGTAGTTTTGCAACTGACTCCTTCAGTTGTAACCACTTTGTCTTCGCCCCTATCTCTCCTTAGCATATAAATAGAGGTAGGGAGGTTCATGAAAAGGACTTTTGAATTTTATGCATTGTTATGCTGGAGGAATTGGGACTCTCTTTGCCTACACCTTTGCCCTAGAGGTCTTCCCCTTGTGTTGCATAGCTTGGAGGCTGAGTTCTTTGGAGAGGAGAAACAGCAGAACCGGATCAAGGTTTCGTGAGGTGCCAAACTTGAAGAGAAGGTATACTTGTACTTTTTTTCAAGATTAATAAAGATGTGATGTCCTTCTTCTTCCCAAATCATTGTTCAATGTGTGATTGAATCCTTGTTTCTGATCATATGATGATGTTATTCAGATCATTAGTTCATGTTTATTTGATTATCATTGTCTTATATGTGGTCATAATGGTTTGAGGAAGGTATAATTTGTTTTGCAGGTCTCTTGGAGCGAGAGGAGAGAGAAGAGGATTGAAGAGAAAGCTTGGACCAGCCTTCAGTTAGCCAGGTGTGGACATTTCTCATCTCTGAAACTTGCTTATATATGCTTGCTGAACATTGTGCATCTCTCTTTCAACCCCAGTATGTTGATGGCCTCTTAAACCCTAGCCATAGGACACTTTCCTTTACAACAAAACATTGAATAAATTCACATGTTTAGTTTATTCTCATTAGTTTTCATCTCTAGATCAAGAGCTTAAAACATCATATCTAAATCATATACACATGTATATTTATAAGCAAAGTAATCCAATACTTATCTGTATTGTACGTTTCCTCGTTCGTCCACAGGATCCTTCTTCGCTTTGCAAGCCTTGGGATCACCTATGGACTTAAATGTTAGGTCAGCACACCGGCTGCTCCACAACATCAAATAATCAATGTCCAACCATTACATAACCATGTCAACTGGACTTGGAACTTTATCATGACCATTTCCAGGTCTAGGATCTACTATGGATCCTTAGGCACATCACAGCCCATCATACACTTATGTCAACAATGACACATACACTTATACCAACCATACACTTATATCAACCATACACTTATATCAACATCACACTTATACCGACATACACTTATATCAACCATTTACCTTTACCTTTAGCCTGTCAACACAAGCAATGCAAGCAAACTCATTAGCGTTATTGCTTTAAAAACTGTAATCACATTTCATGTCATTCACTATCAAGTATTGAGACACCAGGAGTGCGTCCACTCCCTATAGTGTAATCAATATTGAAAACCCTTTCATGACTCGACATCGGGAAAGTGTGCGCTCTTCTTCGACGTGTGCCATGTAGGTCCTATCCATACTCAAGCAATCAGTCATCATGGAAATAAATCAAAACATGTTCTGCATATGGAATTTTAATAATTAAACATGCATATTCATAGCAAGGGTTACAGAACACTTATCCATTTTTCGTCATAGTATTCCCTTTGATATCTGTCAGGCACCGTCAAGAAATCGGGAAAGGCTGAATGCTAAGCTGGTGAGCTCGCTGCGGAGCTAGGAACACCTACACCAGAACTAGCCTGACTTCTATCACACCCACACACACCCAGCACAAGGAATCAGTCCCTTCTTTGCTACACAGTCCCTCAGGCCCTGCATTCCCTTGTAGTGCTATCCCGGGGTTGTGGAGAAGAAATCCAGCCCTCTAGCTCTGTTTGTGTGGTTTCCAATTACCAGGTTTAAGAAAACCAAGGCCCCATCCCTGTTTCCTGTTTACGTTTCATATCCACACATGTCTCACTAACATAATTCAAACCATCTCACTCATGTTATCACCAAACATGCAGTGCAGATGAGACATTTTCAAAATGTCTAATGGAGTTTCACCCGAAACCCATTTCCAAGATAAGGGGAAAACCTTCCCATGATGTTTGGATCTTGCAGGTCATCACACATGATCTTCCTGTAGTGTGTACTCCTGACACAATCATCAAATATCCAAACAGTCAGTCATTACCTGATACCACAATCCAAATTGATCGTTCCATAACCAAGCAATGACATTAGCAATCAATTGCAATAAGAATTTGCAATTCTATCTACTACAGACATTAACTTGCTTAATTGTGGGTCTCCTGTAAGCAGCACTACTATGCTCATTATAATTTTATGCTTACTATCATAACATGATTACCCACTTACCATGCGTCCCTCCTGACACAATCTCATACAAGCCAACAATGATTAGTAGTTGTTAGTACCTCTTAAATCCGAAATCCATAATTCGAATCTAACATCCCGTACCAACTAATTTTCACAACCATGAGACTTTTTCTCATAAATGGTAGATTCTGGCATTGGTCAAGATCTTACCTCTCAATGCCATGCTCGAAATAATCTACCTGAAACATAAGCTTCAAACATCCAAACACAAGCTTATGCAAGCCAACAGTGGCTAGTGGTTGTCAGCAATATTTGAAATTCACAATTCAAATTTTAACAACCTATAATGCATACATAAGGTAGATTCTGGCAGTGGTCAGGAACTTACCTCTCACTGTCATGTTTGAAATAATCTACCTGAAACATAAGCTTCAAACAACCAAACACAAGCTTATGCGAGCCAAATAGTGACTAGTAGCTGTCAGCAATTCCTTGAATTTGAAATTCACAGTTCAAATTTAACAAGCTCTTTCACATGGTAGATTCTAGCATTGGTCAGGGTCTTACCTCTCAATGCCATTCTTGAAATACTCTACCTGAAACATGAGCTTCAATAAACCAAACACTTGGTAAGTATGGATGCCTATACTATCCCATTGCTACAACCATCACTAAAGCATTTTCAGAATTTCTAAAATTCAAATACTCTAGTCGTTAGTCACATCAATATTATCAAATCTCATTTATGTCATGCAATCATTATCATACTAACATTTGCAAGGCATAGTCACATCATTCATGCAATTAAATGAAATGTTTAGATACTCCTTACTTCACAAGCGTATCATTCATGCCACCTTGCTCTTCCATAGAGCAGTTCAGGCAACCATTTGATCATGACTATCCTGCATTCATAAAAACCTCTGAAACGTTTCCAGAATTATCATTAATTCATCATTTCAACTGTTAGTCATTCATGCTATCACATGCATTCATCTTAATGCATTCAACATACCATGGGCTAACCATGACTACCTCATATAGGATGCATTACTATAATCAATACCATCAATATATATAGGCCTGACACCTTTCTACATTCCAATATTCACATGGTATGAGGTCTCTTACCTTTACCACTCCTTGGAATTTGTCATAAGCGAACTCTTACCTGCAGGGGTTGTACTTACACCCTTGGCATGACCACTTTGGTTGGTCCTTTGCAGGATATTGTAGAGTTTGCTCACCAACCCTTGTTATGGACCCATTGCCTTATCCCTTCTCCATAGGGTTGCTGGTCACATCCATCAGCATCAGCAACATATTCATCCGGTTCCATGTCATTGTTGGTTTTCCCACTAATGCCAACATCAAAACAATGATTATCATTAGTGGTTCATTATACATATATATATGTTCCAATATTCTTACCAACCATGCAATATCCTATGCATGCAATATCCTATGCATGCAATACATATCCTCATGCATTTCAAGCATAAACTTAGGAAATGTAGTTAAATTCAGCAAGATAGGGTTTTAAGAAAAACTTCCCTCTCTTTATCTTGGCATGGAACTCCTTTTTCCATCCAACAGTTGATTGACTTCACAGTCCTTGCTGCCCCTGGGCATGCAACTACCCAAATTCGTCCATTTGATAACAACGGCCATCATTAGCACTTTGCTACCTCATGCTCAGATTCTGGTCACTTATCCTTGTTCCTTGATGGATAAGCTTTCCAATTCTTATTCACATGCGTCATTCCGACCTCGAGTGTGAAAACCACACCACTTCTAAGAATGAAGACTTTCGCTAAATCTTTGCATTTTACACACAGCTGCATTTGGATTGGGATGCTAACTTCAGCCACCTCACTTTCATTGCACCATTCATCTTTTATGAATTTTGGGTTTTACTCAATTGCCCAAAACATAGAATGACTGTCTCAAGGGACAACGGGGGTCAAGGGGGCTTTCCCCCTTGTGGCAGCGCCCTCGTTTTTTTTTTTTTTGGTAAAACATTGGTTTTCACGTAATCTGGCGCATAAGATCGCTGCCTCTTTTCTCATTTCCCAGCCCTGATATTTCACTGAGAAACATTCATAATTCCACTGGAAAACAGTTAAAATCTGCTGGGAAAATCTCATGGAAAACTCAAATTTTCCCTGTGCAAATCGGGTGTCGGCTGTTTCTTTGATCGGCTGTCTGAAGCCTTTGTGCTTCGAGTGGTTTATCCATTTAGACGGCCGCAATGACGGCTCCCCTAAATCCCCAATCCTTCCGCTCCGGCGGCTCCTCGGAAGCTCCAAACCTTCCGCAACGACGAATGCGCAAACCTTAACTTCTCCCGATCGGCAGTTAAAACAACTGAAACGTCGGACGTCGACAGACTTTCACATCGGAAGCCTAATTACTTTGGCTTCCGCAATGGCGGACGTCAGACCATTCCTTCTTCCGGCGGACACTAAAAACACTTAGAAAAATTTCAATCTTTCTTTTACCGCGTCGGCTGTCGGAACACTCTCCGCATCGGAAGCCTTATTGCTTCTTCACCCACAACGGCATCTCACCAAATCTTTAAATTCTTCCGATCGGCACTTATGGAGAACGATTTTCATGTCGGACGTCGGAGGACTTTTGGATCGGACGTCGGACCACTTTCCCTTCTGATGACCGACTACCCAACACTTCAGCACTTAGCCAAAATTTATAACCTTTCTGCGGCGTCGACGATCAGATGGATTTCGAGTCGGATGCAGGATCACTTCGTCGTCCGCAACAGCAGACGAGAGACTTCACCGGTCCTTCCACAATGGCGGAAGTCCACCTCTCTAATCCTTCTGCAACAGGGGAATTCCACTTCCTCCAGTGGTCCGACCGCTCAACACTTAGACGGAAATTTTCAAAATTTTCCCCTTCGTCGGGAATCAGCTCCATTGCTGGATCGACAGCCAAATCCTTTTCACAGCCGCAATGGCGGGCTGTCAAACACCAAATCCTTCTGCCACAGTGGAAGTCCCTTTACCAAACCCTCCGATGACCCGACTGTTCAAGAACTTGGGCGATATTCTTTTCTAGTTTGATTTCTGCTGGGCAAGAAGAAGTTCTGCATCTGTCTCTACACTTTCATGGCCCATAGAGGCCCACTGCTGCAACCCAAGCTCTGATACCACTCTGTCACATCCCCATCCCTCAGACCAGTGAATAGGACACGACAAACATCACATACAGACGGGAAAACAGCCCATGAAAATAAGGCAGAGGAGATCAATGCTGAAATTAAAGCCTAAACAACAGGCAAATTCATCATACAAGGATGCACAGTCCTTCAAACAATCAGCGGAAGCAAACATAGACATTCCAGCATTTAACATCAATATAAATTACAGAGATGAAGTAAGCAGCAGCACTTATCTTTTGATGAAGAATTCACCCGCAACCAGCTACGTCGCTGCAACGTTTCACCCAACCATAGGCCACCATGCTCATTAATCTCTCAGCAACGTTGCCACCCCCGAGCTGGGCATGATTCTTCCAAGGATAAGGGTCATTTGCAGGCTTACACATAGCCAAGGGGACACCATCAGCCAAACCAATGCAGCTGGGTTTATCAATCCATCAACAAATTGGCCAAGCTAGCACATCCCAAGGGGACAACCACTGCACATATGCAGCAAAACAACCCCTTCACTACACCGTGAAGACGCAAGGGCAACCAGGGATAATCCCAAATAGAAGATGAGGCACCACTCCAGCCTACAAGGCAACTTAGAGTCGGTTTTGGCCCTAACGTGGCCAAAACAACTCAGCCACAACCCAAAACCAGGGTACTTCAGCAATCCAACTCCATAATAGAAATGATGGCAACAATCCACCGCCCATAGTGGATAATAAACAGCACTCCCAACATATCCATGGGAAACTCAGGCAATGGATGTGGCAATCCACTGTTAACCAGCACCCAAAAGACTTCGGCAGCCTCAACAACCAAATAGTAGACCAAAGCCAGGGCGATTCAACCAGCCCAACACACAATGGGGACGACGACAGCTATGCATAGTCCCTAAACAGGGAATAATACGCAGCCCACAGAAACGTGGAAAGAACCACAACAACCCAATCGTGGGTGGAACCAACAGCACACCCGAATCACCACATAAGGAAAACAGCAGTCCGCCCTGGACAATTAAGAAAAACGTAAACACTTACACACAGTCCTGGGATCAAAATGGTTTATGCACCCGAAATTCCCAAGCGACAGCCACGATTCCCCTTGCTCCCTGCATGAGCAAAAACCAGCGCAGAGTCGCCTGCGCGTGAAGGGAGAACAACAACACCTCTCTGCATGAGGGTGAATAGACCCAGCGTGAGAGCAACCAACCATGAGGAGAATGGAGTCGTGGGGGAAGATGGAGGAATTGCTTGCCTCCTTACCCACGTTTTCTCTAGCAATAAATGCCCTCAGCCACTCAGCCATACCTCCCCAACCACCAGTTGAAGCATTAAAGAGGTTGACAAGGTTGGATGAGACAAAAGGTGACAAACAACAAAGGTGGTGAAAACATGGGTTTTTCCCCCATAAACCAAGGTTTGACATCCCCCATCCCTTATCCTTGGAACCATGCCCTTTTCATTCAACGTTGCACTGCTGTAGCTGGTTGTGGTTTCAGTTTTATTTGATGTGCGCGTTTACATGATGCCACAATAAAATGTGCCAGATAGCACGACATACCACCAGCAATTATCCCTATTGTCGAAACATACACAACCAAATAGATGGTGGGGCTTTTGCCTTGAGCTCCTCACCACGATTAATTACATTATATACATCATGCAAACGGGGTCAAAACCGGGACATTACAAAGTCCAAGGTTTAGGGTTCGGGGTGCCCATGGTTTAAGCCCATGGTTTTGTAATTAGTGCGCTATATAAATAAGTGCTTGTGTAAAGATGAAAGGTTAGGTTTTTGATGTAAAGAGAATTAAGGCGAAGCTAAGGATATTTGTAAGGAAAGGTTAAGTCCCAGCTATGTGCGTGGACGACCTCTGCACCTGTGTGCGCAGAGGGATTTTGTAAGAAGGTTAAGGAAAATCTGCAGCTGTGTGCGCAAAGGCCTGCTACTGTGTGCGCGGATTTTAAGGACTTGAAGGGATCTGCAGCTGAGTGCGTAGATCAAAACTGTGGTTTTGTAGCAAGTTGAATAAAACACATTTTTGTGGACGTAGCCCCTACACTGGGGGTGAACCACGTTATATCTGGTGTTGTGGTTCTTGTGTTGTTTCTATTTTTGTTGTCTTTTATGCATTAATAACTGAATACATTTGATAAATAAGATCGCTGCTAGAAATAAGCTTCGCTGTGAATTTCCCGTAGTGGGCCGTACAAGTCACTGTTTATTTATTTATCTGCGTAGCTGTGTGTAAATGATTATTGGAACTCTGTGATTACTGTGTATAAATTATTAAAGGCTTAGGTACAGTAATATCCCTCTCTGCTTGCAGAAACCTGATTCTGCGGCACCCCATAGCTGTTTCGGGTGAGACTGCAACCTACGCGCAGGTTGTTGCCGAAAGGGCCAACACTGTGGGTCTTTTGTTGGTGCGACGCAAAAGGATAAAACCCAGGTCTGCCCTATTGCCCAACAAATTGGTTCCGTTTCCGGTTGAACTCAGTATCTGTACGAGAGGGGTTTACGTCATACCTCGAGGGCTATGACCTGGAGGCCCTCTGTGAAGGACATTGGTGATTGGCTTCAGGATACCTATATGCAATTTGCTGAACAAGAAAACACAAATCCGCGTTGTAGCGCAAGCGCCTTTTTACAGAGGTATGTTTTTTTTGATACCTATGAAATTTTCTTTTCTCGTATCCACATAGAATTGCACCAGTGGTTATCTAGGTTAACAGAACGGAGGACGAACTTCCAAGATCGCCAGTTTCCTGCATGGACTCCCGTGAGGGTCAATCTTGTGAAACACGTAAACAATGAGATTTCCCGCGCTGTTGATTTTTGGAAGACGTGAACGTTGGAAGCTTTTGTGACTGAGTTTGCCATTGACGCAAGTACCTCCTTCAGCGAAGCTGAACGACAGTTCTTCAAAGGCCCCCGGGGTAAGTTGTTGAATTAATTCATCTTGAAAATTAAAATGCTATTAGCCGAAAAAGGAATCTTGTTATTTGAATCCGACTGTTAGACTTTCTACTACTAACCTATGTTCGCAAGTGACAACACCCTCGCTGATCAAAGTGGTTTGCTGCGAAGTGGCAAGCAGTACAAGAGAGATTTTGACACCTATTCCCTCAGTCAGGATACCGCGTCTTTCCCTGTCAACCCTGAAGAGTCAGACCCTGAGGAAAACCCTTCTTTTGGAAACCCTCCGGTTACCCCGCAGCGCAACCCTGTTACCTCTGAAATTCCATCGCAGTCTGACAAGAAACCAAGCCCGAGTATTCCTGTCGCAGGTCAGTCTAGCCCCGTAAATCCTTCCCCGTCGATGTCCTATCCCCTGCCCAACCCCCCCATATCTACCATGGCCCACCTAGTTGATGATATCAAGCTTCCTATCTTCAAAGGAACGGGATCAGAAGACCCAGAACAGTTCTGGTTTTTATGCGAAGCAGTATGGAATTCCAAGAACATGACAGACTCGGCTGTGAGAACCGCACAGCTCATTACTTCCTTCCGGGACCGGGATTTGACTTGGTTCATGAAATTCTCTAGTACTCAAACACCTACTTTAGCTGAGATTAAGACAGCAATAACCAAAGAATTTAAGAAGCCCAAATAAGAATCCCAGAGTATCACTAAACTGAAAGAGATTCAGCAGCGGCGCGACGAATCGGTGTGGGACTTTGACCAGAGATTCAAAGTCCTACTGGACCAAGTCAGCTTCACCATTAGTCCTGCGCAGCATAAAGAGTGGTTTATTGCAGCATTAGTACCACATATCAGAACTTCGCTCATGCAACAGAAGGTTGCTGACCAGCAAGAGGCTCTAGAACTTGCAATGAAGCTGGAGACCACCCCTGTCGGAGATGATTCGGGTATTGCGCAAATCTAGGCGCAGTTAGCAGCAATGGCCTTGGAGCTCCGCGATATGAAGAAGGAAAAAGACGGTTGGGAAGAGGTTTGGTGTACACAATGTCGGATCGAAGGTCACATCAAGGAATGATGCCCTCTGGTAAGCAAGTACCTGAATACTGGTGCCCCAAACCCATTCCCATCGCAAGTCCTATACTGTGAGCTCTGCAGAACAACAGGTCAGCATCGACCTGAGAACTGTTACCTGCTGCAACAGTATGGACAAGGCCCTAAGAACCCATACTGTAACTTCTGTAAGTCGGTAGGCCATAATGAAGACGAGTGTCGCACCTATGACGCCTACCAGGTGCGCAATGAGGGACCGAGTAATGCTAACTACGATTACCAGGGAGGTACCTCCGGTAGCAGTGCTTCTGGAAGCCATGGGGGTATGGTCGGAAGAGGTAAAGGCCAACTGGTATGTTACAACTGTAACCAAGTCAGGCACCTGGTTAGGGACTATCAGAACCCTACTATGACATGTCGGTATTGCCGCGCCGTAGATCATGTGATTGAGCAGTGCCCCCAGCTGATAGCTAAGATTCAGGCACGACAGAGTACCCCCACTCAGAACATCCAGATGATTTCTGTTGAGCCCCGATCTACTGCAGCCATCAATGTTGTCACAAGAAGTGGAGCTACGACACACATACAAAATACGGAAAAACGACCTCCCGAATTTTTGGTCCATAAGGCTCCTGAGAAAACTCCCACATTTGATATTGCAAGAGAAAAACAGACATTCATGGAAGTCAAGAAAGATTTTGCTGGCCCTAGCACCTCGGGCGCACCTGCGCAGCCCCATCAACTATCGTCGCCACCCCAAGAAGCTTCTCTAGATAAAGTAAGTACACTATCCTCCTTTTTACAAAGTTGCCTCAAACTTTTACGAAATCAGGATGCTCTGAACGAGCTACAGCAAATAATTGCTTCCTGCGAGTCTCAGCAAAGCTGTGGTCGGGACCGAACTGTTCACAGAGTCAACAGAACTGGCATGGAAATGAGATTGAATGCTTAGATAGGAGCATACGATATGACTGATGTTATTTTAGACTTAGGGTCCGACGTAAATGTGTTAACCAAACAAACCTGGGAACAAATGGGAAAACCTACCCTCGCCTGGTCCCCTATACAGTTGAGGCTAGCCAACTAGCAAAAGATTTTACCTCTAGGGAGATTCTTGCATATTCAAATAGATATTGACGGGGTCAGTACCTTCGCGGATTTTTAAGTGATTGAAATCATTGATGACAGCAACCCTTACCCAGCCTTGTTAGGAATTGAATGGGTGATGGAAAATGCTGTAGTCATTGACCTAAAGAAGAGACAGATGACCTTCAAAGGTAGAGACTTGAGAGTCATCCTACCCTTGGACCCCTCACAAGGAGAACGGTATACTGAACCCTTACGAGATGAAAATCAGGATGATCTGGAGCCCATCTACAATATCACAGCACAGGAAGAACATTATGAGGATCCTCCTGCCGCAGGTTGGGAGTCTGGTAGCTCCTGCATGACGGACTCTGAAGATGAACTAGAAAGTTGGCAGAACTAGTTATATGAGCACCATGGGCATAGAAGCGGCCGAACTACCAAGTCCCTCAGATGGCTAAACTCACAATCAAGAACTATACCTCTGTTTGATGGTTTGACAGAACCTGAACCATTTATTGTACAATTCTCAGCTCAAATACCTGAAGCACAGAAAATGGAGGCTATGGAGTCAGCATTTAGAGCCACCGCAGTCAGATGGTGGAAGGGCCATAAGAAGTAAATCCCTAGCTGGGAAGTCTGTCAGAAGCTCCTTCGCCTAAGGTTTAAGGACCAGTCGGAGAAGGCACGAAGCAATTTTGATGGAAAAACTTGCCCTCAGGAACATTTGGCCAAATGCTACGAGACATGGAAGTATGTACCTCAGGACGAGTGGGTACATAGATTTGTGCACACGCTAGGACCACTAGAAAGAAACTGGTACACGGAGGCTGAGCTTCACCAAGACACTGTAAGTTGGGACTGTCTTGTTCATAATTTTATTCATACTTTCTCTACTAATGATGTTTGTCCATCCCTAGATGCAGCTATCAGGTTAATCCATACGAAGGTATTTAATGACCAAGAAGTAGCAGAACACCGACCTGACTGGACCACACAAGAAGCCCTCGCAGTCAAATGTTATAACTTCACAATTGATGAGGATGAGGACCCGCGCAATCTAAATATCCTCGAATCAGAAGGATGCTGCGACGTGCATGGACCAGTCGTCGAAGCTCCCGAAGTGACTCAGCCCCTGAAGACATGCATAGTTAACATTGGATCTGATGAACAGCCTAAGTTTGCAACTATTGGCGACTATTGGGATGATGAGATGGTAAGCAAGGTAACCCAACTTCTCCATGAATACCAGGATCTCTTTCCAACGAAGTTTTCTAAAATGGAGGGTATCCTGGGTGATATCGGTGTAATGAAGATTCCTTTGAAACCCGATGCGAAACCGGTGAAACAGCGCCCCTATAGACTGAATCCCAAATACAAGGAAAAGGTTAAGGCAGAATTGAAGAAGATGCTTGCGGTAGGAATAATTGAACCTGTTGAGGAATCTGAGTGGGTCGGTCCTATGGTAGTGCAGGAGAAGAAGACTAAGGGTGAAATACGAATCTATGTCGATCTAAGGAAACTCAACGACGCCTGTCTACATGACCCTTTTCCCACCCCCTTCACGGATGAAGTGCTTGACAATGTTGGGGGTCAAGGAATATACTCTTTCACTGACGGTTTCTCTGGCTACCATCAGATCCGAATTGCCCCAGAGGATCGACACAAGACAACCTTTGCCACTGAAATGGGATCCTTTCAGTATACTGTTATGCCCTTTGGATTGAAGAATGCACCCACCATATTTTCTAGAGTAGTCATCTCCGCGTTTAAGGAATATATACGTAAATTCCTAGAAGTTTATTTTGATGACTGGACTATTTTTGGGCTAGTAAAAGACCATATAACCAGTCTGCGACTTATGTTGAACAAGTGTTGGCAACACTAGATTTCCCTGAATCTAAAAAAATGTATTTTCTATGCACCTTTTGGAATTCTTCTTGGTCACGTCGTATGTAAGCAGGGATTGATGATGGACCCTGCGAAGATAGCTATTATTGTGAACCTTCCACCTCCGAAGTCTGTCAAACAACTTCGCACAATACTTGGTCACACCGGTTACTACAGGAAATTCATCCAAGGATATGCTCAGATTACCGCTCCGATGGAAAGACAGCTGAAGAAAGATATTAAATTTGAATGGACACCGGAATGCCAAGCAGGCTTAAACATTCTGAAAGAAAAAATGGTCACTGCCCCTATACTAGTATTCCCTGACTGGAACAAGGAGTTTCACGTACATGTCGATGCATCCTCCATTGCTCTAGGAACTGTGCTAGCTCAGTCAAGTGCAGGTAATATCGACCACCCTATTTCTTTTGCAAGCAGAAAGTTATCTATAGCAGAAAAAAATTATACTACGACAGAACGCGAAGGTCTTGCTATGGTATATGCACTTTAGAAATTTCGACATTATCTGCTAGGCTCTCATTTTAAGATGTTTACTGACCATTCTGCGTTGAATTATCTGGTTAACAAACCTGTGTTAGGTGGAAGAATATGCAAGTGGTTGATTCTGTTCTAGGAATATGATTTTGAGATCATTGTCAAGCCTAGAAGACTTAACTTAGGAACTGATCACTTGTCAAGACTTAAGTCAGGCGAAGAACCTACCAGCTTGGACGAAGGTCTTCCTGATGCCCAGTTATTTGCTGTCCAGATAGATGACGAATATTTTCAAGATATTGTTCAATATCTATCTACAGGTTTTCCACCCCCCGACATGACTACCCAGCAGAAGAAGCAGTTGGTGGTTCGAGCAGCGGACTTCACCTTAATAGTGGGGCAGCTGTATAAAATGGGACCAGATGAAATACTACGCAGATGTGTCCTGGAGCATGAAAATCCCCTAATTCTGGCTGAGGCACACTCTGGCGCAGCAGGAGGGCATTACGCAGGAAAAGCTATTGCGCAGAAGATCTTAACAGCCGGCCTATGGTGGCCCACAGTTCACAAAGATGCAAGGGAATATTTCCACGGCTGCGACGTCTGTCAGAGGACAGGTAAGCCATTCAGGAGGGATGAAATCCCCCTAGTCCCACAGGTAACTTTACAAGCCTTCGACAAATGGGCTATTGACTTTGTTGGCCCCATCAACCCCCCTGCGAAGAAGTCCAAAGCGTGATACATTATTACAGCAACTGACTATCTTACCTGTTGGGCTGAAGCTCAACCAGTCAAGAACTGTAGCGCTGCTACAGCTGCGAAGTTCATCTTTGACCACATCTTGTCTAGGTTTGGGTGCCCTCGCATTCTTATGAGCGATCAAGGATCGCACTTCCTAAATAAAACTATTGAAGTACTCACTGAAGAATTTCAAGTATATCACCAGAAAAGTACAGCCTATCATCCACAAGAAAATGGGACTGTCGAAGCTTTTAATAAGATTCTTGAGCATGCTTTGACAAAGGTGTGCAATGCTAATAGAAATGATTGGGATCTTCGAATTCCAGCAGTACTATGGGCTTATAGAACTACTTGCAAAAAGTTGACAGGCCATACACCTTTTCGGTTGGTCTATGGACAAGAGGTCGTTATGCCCATGGAATACATTGTCCCTAGCCTCAGAATATCTGCTTTCACCGAGATGGATGACCCAGCCATAATGACAAAAAGACTGACATAGATATTAGAACTCGAAGAGGATAGATTTATTGCAGGGTTCCAGCAACAGGTGCAGAAAGCTCGAGAAAAAGCGCGGTATGACAGACACATCAAGAAGAAACAATTCCAGCAGGGTGATCTTGTGCTCTTATATGAAAGAAAATTTATGAAGTTCCCAGGGAAGTTCAAGACACATTGGAAGGGACCATATATAGTGCAGAAAGTGACTGATGGGGGCGCAATCCAACTAGCTAAGCTAAATGGAGAAATTTTTCCTTCCATGATAAATGGGAGTCATCTAAAAAAGTACAGGGATAGACTAGGCACTTAGAACTGCAGATAACAAAGTCCAAATACCAAGAACAGCTGAAACTGGGTACTAGACCATAAGAGAAGCTGCTCTTCGCATTTTAGAATATAGCAGTCTATTTCACCTGTAGGATAAAATATGGGAAGCCGAAGGTTGGTCGAGAGTCGTAGGATCATCCGGTGTCAAAGTAGAAGGTCGTTGTTATGTCGTAGGTCCAGGACGTGTCGCAGCTTAGAATGTGACAGATGGGACAAAATGGATTTGGCGGCGTCAGCATGTGAGCTACTCTTAATACCCGTAATTATGAGATTTTGGGGAAATCTGAGCCTGTGTGTGACAAGATTTCCGGCACTTAAGCAGATTTGGCGTCATTAATACACTATGATGACCGATCCCGTAGCAGAATTCTATAAGAAAGCTGCATTGGCCCGTGAAAATTTTCACAAAGCACTGTTGGAATTTGCCCGGGTGGAACCATGTCAAGCAATTGTGAAGTCCAGGAGCTGGTACGAGAGTTCAGAGAGAGAAGTCTGCAGAACCTTCTGAGTAATCCTCCAGTATAGTCGTATTCGACTGAGGTACAAAGGTAGGCCCAAGTTTTCCCTAAATCAAGCGAAGGTTGGCCCAAATTTTCCCTAACGTGGAGCAATACAGGCCATAAGACCTCGCAAGAAGACTCTGAAGAGCCCCACCATGAAATCTTCCGGCATAACAGCGTCATGGCAGCTGTGTGTCTAATGCAGTGCGACATGCAATTCCAGGGGACCCCAAAGTTGTGGATGGTCAAGCATCGGCAACTCAAGCAAAGGGTGGGATTGCAGATGGATCCAAACGACTTCGTCAGCATCAATCTTACAAAAGAAGGAAGCAAGCAGCTGACAACAATATGTAGAGCATCCGAACACATCCATTCGGATGGTGCGCTAGCAGGATTCTATTGTCCGAACAGCAAAGGAGTGTCCCGGGACGAGCCACTGGTGAGTCTTAGGGGCCTGTTGGGACGCACACCCTAATAGTCCTTAGGATCGGTAATTCTGCGGGTATTGATTCAAAATAGTCTTAGGGGTGTCGGAGTTGAGTTAAAGTCTTTTGTTGTAATAAACCTATGGTTTAAGTCCAAGGTTTAGGGTTCGGGGTGCCCATGGTTTTGTAATTAGTGCGCTATATAAATAAGCGCTTATGTAAAGATGAAAGGTTAGGTTTTTGATGTAAAGAGAATTAAGTCGAAGCTAAGGATATTTGTAAGGAAAGGTTAAGTCCCAGCGGTGTGCATGGACGACCTCTGCAGCTGTGTGCGTAGAGGGATTTTGTAAGAAGGTTAAGGAAAATCTGCAGCTATGTGCGCGGAGGCCTGCTGCTGTGTGCGCGGCTTTTAAGGACTTGAAGGGATCTGCAGCTGAGTGTGCAGATCAAAACTGTGGTTTTGTAGCAAGTTGAATAAAACACAGTTTTGTGGACGTAGGCCCTATACTGGGGGTGGACCATGTTATATCTGGTGTTGTGCTTCTTGTGTTGTTTCTATTTTTGTTGTCTTTTATGCATTAATAACTGAATACATTTGATAAATAAGATCGCTGCTAGAAATAAGCTTCACTGTGAATTCCCCGTAGTGGGTCGTACAAGTCACTGTTTATTTATTTATCTGCATAGCTGTGTGTAAATGATTATTGGAACTCTGTGATTACTGTGTATAAATTATTAAAGGCTTAGGTACAGTAATATCCCTCTCTGCTTGCAGAAACCTGATTCCGCGGCACCCCATAGCTGTTTCGGGTGAGACTGCAACCTGCGCGCAGGTTGTTGCCAAAAGGGCCAACACTGTGGGTCTTTTGTTGGTGCGACGGAAAAGGATAAAACCCGGGTCTGCCCTACTGCCCAACATATATATATGTCTGCTTGTGTTAGGTGTGGACCCTAAAGCACATGATTGATGAGATGTTTTGTGTTGAGAGAGGAGCTCTGGAGAAGATGGGTATATTGATGTTTTTTTTCGAGCAAGAAGCTCTAGACCACATGAGTACTTATATTTGTCTTGAGAAAGAAGCTCTGGAGAACATGAGTTTTGAGACATTTGTGTTGAGCGTGAAGCTATGGAACACATGAAAAGATAATTTGGAAGTGTTGGGCATAATCCCTAGAGCCTTCCATGTTGATGTTGAGAATAAGCTCTAGAACATCAGATCACTAGCCATTGTATCCCTAGGTGTATCATACAAGTACATGCTAGCATTAGTGTTGAGCGAGGAGCTCTAGAATTGCACTAAGTTTGTAACTCCCTATTTTTAGCATTGAGTATGGGCTCTGGTAAGTGCTAGGAGTTACTGAAATGAATTAATGAATCCTGAGTGGAAACGACTCGAGAAAAATATTGATATCAACTAACTTATTTATAAGTGATTAAATGAAAATTTGAATTTTTGTATTCTCATCAAGTACTGAAGAGCTACCATGTTATACGAGGGAATCCAACATGCAAGGATGTTTAGAGTTGCCTAGCCTAGTAGAACTAACCATATACCTCATGAACTTAATTAAGAAAGTGTCGTAAGTCGAGGGATCACAATGTGATACCCTAAGACAAATGTTACCAAATAATATATTATTATATATTTTATACAGAGTATGTATAAGGAGTAGACATAGTAATAATATTAATAATGTAAGAAAGAAGGAAAAGTTCCATCTATTACTATCATTACTAAGATAATAATTAAATATTATAATACCTATAAAAGTCCAATTAGGAACTAGTTAAAAGTTCCTAAGTTAAAATATTAAAAGTACTAAATTAAATAAAAAGGGTTCAATCAAGAAATGAAATGATTCTTGATTTAACTTCCCCTTTGACTAAAATGTTTGTCTATAAAGTCCCAAGCCAAAGGGAGGCTTGGGGATCTCTTCCATCTTTTTGGAGTCATTATTTTTCCTAATTATTCTCAAGAGAGTTCTTGGAGAACATTTTCCCAAGAGGAAAAAGGAGAATTGATCCAGACCTGATATACCAGTTAGGGAAGCCTTAACTTAGGAGCTCTAAGCTGCTTGCATGTTGGAACCAGCTTAGGGGGATCCTAATTGAAACCATGAATGGTTCTGGGTCATGGTTGGGTGGAACGTAGTAGTTCCCAAGTGATTCTGTCATCTATATAGAGGTCAGATCTGCCTATGAATTGTTAATGCTGGGTAATTGAGTGTGCAGGTTTTAGCTATTAAAAGAGCTTCATTTTTTAGGTATGAGGTTCTTGAATTCCTATTTCATTATTTAGATTAAGTGTTGGCTAGATTATGCAAGTGCTAATATTATATTTCTAACCCTATGAACCTCTATTTTGCTGTCAAAATTCTTTTAGGGTTTACATTTCATTATAAACCCTAGGCTATAATTTAATTCCCGTTTAAATATTTACCTAGGGTTTTGTACTTTTAGTTTTACTTATGTATTGATTTTTACAGCTTAAACCTTGTTTTCCCACAACCTAGGATTTATTTCCAATAAGTACTTATCTGTTCATTTACCTATGTACTCTAGTGACATATTTCATATTGTCAGCAGAGCCATGTTTAGGAGTAAAAGACTAGATCATATATAAGCCTCAAATCAAACCTAAATATAAATTACCATTAACTAAATACAGTAAATAGAACGTGAGGAATATATTATGTATATATTATATCTGGTATAAAACAGAAATTTAATACTAATTCAGTAACACTATAAAAACCTTTAAGAGTAATCATAACTTCAAATATTAAAGCTAAGATAAAAATCAACCAAGACCTCTCAGGGTCTGTATAAACTTTATCATTCTTCATTAAATCAAATGCTATCATAAATCAAAGCTACAGACTAAGTATCGAGACCATCTAATGGTTCCCGATTTATTACTATCATTTACAACCACGAATTCGTAATACAGTAAACCAATTATACACATAAAATATCCATTACAAATATAGCAAATAAAAACCTTTAAATATCTATGAATCATATTATAAATAGTATACCTTAAACAAAATTCCCTACATAGATAAAATCCAACATAATATCATTTACAGTAATCATTTAAAAACTAAAATAATACATTTACAGAATCATTTACAAACAAACGTAATACCATTTACCGTATTCATTAAAACCAACATAATTGCATAGAGGTCACAGGAACAATTCTTGTGGGCATTAAGGCCCCAAATCGTATCCATATAAACTAAACCTTGAATGCATTAGTTCGACATAACTAAGTAATCCTGATGTGACAAGTAGAAACTGTTACCTCTGAGGTGGTTACAAGGAAAACTAGTCCCTCCACTCCACACCTTTGTTTCCATGAACAAAGTTAAGTTAGAATCATGTATATGATAGTAAGCACATGTTATAAACAATGAAGTATGTAAACAAATAACTAACTTACACATCAATGATTAACCATAGTACAAATAGTAATTATCATCACGACAACATAAGTAACATAGTAATAACCGCATCGAAAAATATGGAAGTAGGACGTAAGAACACCTTATGACAATACATCAATACAATTAGAGTATGACACATTCCACAAAGTTCAATTAATGTCCAGCATAGGTAGTTTTGACTAGCCTAATAAAAAAAAATTATTTTGAATTTTTGGGGACATTACACTGCAGGAGGAGGTCCACTTTGAAGTTCAGCTACTTGAGGTTGTTGTCAACATCAGCATGCCATTGATCCATCTTCCCCAACTTTACTTCCTCCGTATCCCTATCCCAGGAAGTCCGACCAATGAGGTTCTTCATGATCCAAAACAATGCCACAGTTTTCTCGTACTAACTAGCTTCGACCCACAGAGTGTCCCAGGTTGAGGATCTAGTCCTCCACCTTGTGACGCTCTTGCTGTGGGATCTCATTGTCAAATTCTGCCCACAGACTCTGCTCAGACTCATTTACATGCTATTGGATTTCCTCAAGAAGACCTAGTTTGAATATTCGGGACTCCCGCAACATCTTGGTCTAAGCTCATGTCCCCTGACCCATTTCCTCCACTTGGTTTTCCATGTGTTTATCCTTACCCTTGTGACTATCTAAGCTCATCCTCCTTTGGTCTCCCAAAGAATTGACAGCGCGACAACTTGTCTTGACTCTTAATAGATGGATGATGGAAACAATAGCCTTCGAACACTTGGTATGGGAAACATCTAAAATCCATAGCTTCCTAAATACTAATTTCCCATACCCTAAAATCATTCCCTCACTATGTTCCATGATATCCCAAGTACCATCCTTGGTACGATTATCATAATTCCAAGACAGGGCTCTCGGCTTACCACCATGCGCATTCATGTTCTTGCTTCAATGAATTTGGAGGAATATGAAATTAAAAGAAAAACGTTCATCACATGGCTACTTGCTTTCCTCCATCTCAACCGCATTCCCTTATGTGGGATTTGGGCCCACTCGTTATACTGATGGGTTTCGACCATGATTTCCCTGCATGTATTGAGATACAAAGGCTCCACACCTAGTGCATACTGTTGCATCTGTCACCTCCCGCCAATCCCTAGCCTTGACACCTTGGCGGTTCTCCATACTCCATATTTCCAACTAGTCAGCTACCTTTTTTCCCTAATGGCATACATGATTTAACTTTGTTTCCATTCCTTCACAGAGAATTCCTTGCAATGTTTCAACCCTTGTTTGAAGATGCCATGACCGAGCCACTTTGAAGCTTTGTGAGCCATTTTGGATTTTGATGGCCATTTGAATGACCATTTTCAAGTCTCCGTTGATGATACTTGGAAACCATCCATTTTAATTGAGCATGGATATACCCTGGATAAGGCCTTCAATTTCTGCTGCATTGTTCATATCCCAACCGATGAAGCCTGAGATGAAGCCCCTTATCCATCCGCTACAATCCCTAACGATAAATACATATCCTGTCGGGCCTAGATTTCCCTTTGAAGCACCATCAAAGTTAATTTTAAATGCAACCTCGATGGGAGAAACCACTGGTCAGCACTTGGTATTTATGTGGTCCTTCTGGTCTTGTTAGGCGCCATTTGTGTTATGCATGTCAGATCCCATTTTTGGAGTATGATTGTCTCTAAAGAAGTATCTTCCTATTCAGAATCACTCCAGGCCTCTGTCTAGATGGCTTTCTGAGATTTATCCATAATGGCTTACTAGACTTTAATGGCAGAGCTCTGTTTTCCTTGAAATTTCCTCAAATTTATTTCCCTCCATTCTTCCCATATCACGAAATAAGGGAACAGGTCCCATACATGATTCATAATGGAGTTTGAGAAAGGGTTGCTCGACCATTCGTTGATTTTTCTGTCTGGATGCTGTCGAATCTTGTCATATTTTCGGAAGATTTCTTCCCCCATGTCTCAAATTGAAGAGGTGAACGTGCAGGAGTTTATAAGATGGCTGGTCGTTTCATCCTCACCTTCACACAAACAACAACAGTAAGGACTAATCAACTCACGTTTTATGAGTTTTTTGTGAGTTAGAATTCTGTTCTTCATTACCAACGAATTGAAGTTTGCAATTTTGGGCCATAATTTCCTCTTCCAAAGTTTCTACGATATCTCATTTGTTACATGACTAGTTATTTTTTATTTGATTTTCACATTATATCTCTTTAGTTTATGTTCCTATATCTCTATTCTCATATTTACCTGGTATAAGAGCTACAAGGGTACTAAATTAGTATATTTTCTATATTTTTTTGTTATATATCAAGCTTTTGCAGGTTAAAGAAGGGCTTTGTAGCCATCAAAGATACAGTTTAAATATTTTAGAGAGCTCATTTGTAGCCATCAAATAGCTCATTTTCATCCATTAGAGAGCTTATTTGAAGCAATGGATCCTTTGTCTCCCTAACTCAGTCGCCACATAGTTGGTATGCTAGATATTGTCTTATTGAAGGTTGTAGCCATCAAAGATCTCATTTTTATCCATTATAGAGCCATTTGTATCCATCAAAGAGATCATTTGCAACCATTAGAAAGCACATTTGCAACAATGGATCTCATATATTATCCCAAAAACTTAGTTGCTACATAATTGGTATGTTAGATCTAGGATTCTTGAAGGAGGCCCTAGAAGCTTCACAACAAATGTCCTATGAGTACATATTCACATACATTCAAAATATGAAAGAGGACCCAAAGTTTGTAACGTATGGACAATGAGGACGTATGGAAATACATGATCGACTACTCAGTTGAGGAAGACACTTATATAGGCCTATTAGGCCTAGATGAATAGGTGATCTACAAATTTATTCTATCCATAGGATAAGTTGTCCTAAATCAATTTCATATTGAAGAAGACCTACATAATGCCTTCTCTTTCTACAAATTTAAAACCTTTGCTGCTAGAGTTCACCAAGTTCCGCAAAACATATTCAAGGGGTTTCCTCCATTCGAAGCAAGGAGTGGTGAAGAAACACCCATCAAACACTTCAAAGTGTTTGGATCTCGCGAATGGGATCACATGCCCTTCAAAAAAAAGAGGATTTCACAAAGGTTTGCAAGGATCTATAATTAGTTAACCTAGTTGAGAGATACTTTGGGAATGGAGGCATCTTTTGAGAAGGATTCTCAAATCTATAAAATTCTATTTTATGGGTTTTTTTATTTCCCATGTGGTTTTCTCCCTCTTTCCTAGTTTTCAAAGAATTTTTATGTTTTCTAATATGGCTGCAAATTTCCAAGTCCCACTTTTAATTTTTTTGTTTTTTAACACCTAGTTAGGATTATGAGAGGGTTTTAGAGAAAATAACCCTCTACCTAGCCACCTAGAACTTAACACTTGATGACTCTAGTGGGATGAACCTCATCCAAATTGATTACCTTATTCAACCCTAATATGTATTCCTAGAGTTGGGGGTGTATTCTTTGGTTCAAGGAAATGTTCCCAGATTTTAGAAGCAGCTAAGATTGGAATTGGATGAGGACTAGAAGTGTTCGACTAATATATTTCTAAATTATCCATCACAATCCCTAAGCACCTTAGTTGTGTGATTTTATCGATTTGAATCCATATACAGTTCATTGCGTGTACACTACTTAGCCAAAAGTAGTGATTGAGGAGTTTTGGGTGAGTTAAACTCAGTCTAGGTGAGTGTGCATGGATAACTAAGGGTATTTGGATCTTGTTAATCCTTACTAGTCTCCAAGCATTGTATGAGAAATTTGAATAACCTCCTAACCTATTTTGAATTTCCTTTCTATATAGTTTGTTCATCTCAATTCATTATTGTAACATACGCAATTTGCACATGGTGATTGTAGGGAAATAGGGTAAAACAATTTCTTAAAACATTCATCATTTAACGAGTCACAAGTTAGTACTAAAGAAAAATCATAAGGTGGATGCATAACATAAATATTTCATTCATTTTGACTGTCAACCATCTCCTGGTTCCATTGGGTGTGATTAATAATATGAGGTCACAAATGAAAAATCAACACCATCTTAAACATCTTAATCTTAAACGTCATAAAAGGAAAACTTATATGAATATATACATACTATTCACCATCCCAAACTTATAAAGATTATAAGGTTACATACATTTAAAAGAATCTTAACAACTTGAAGGTCACGGACCATTCTTACAATCATTAACCAAATGTACCTTCATGTTCATAAAACATGTTCTTCTTCTTGTGTCAAATTGCATAAGTAAAACATCTAACAAATTATTAAATGGAAAAAGGGACACCAATATACGTGGTTCACCCCTAACCAGGGTCTACATCCACCAAAATTGTTAATAATTTATTATTTCATCCGACAAGGAGGGTTACAATTTGTACAACACATCTACTACAATTTTGTTTCCTTTTTCCACAAGTTCTCTTTCAAAGAGACCATTTACAACTAGCTCTATTTTTAAATAATTCATTTAAACATGAACATTACCTTCTAAAATAGTTCAGAATCTCTTCACTTTAACCATCCAAGTGAAGTTTATAAAATACTACACATATAAGCTTGCTAGACTTCTATAATATTTTAATTAGAACAAATGTATAGAGAAAATCATGTCATTAGACTTTTGATCCTTAAAAGGTCACATGCTTAGTTCTTTAAACAAATCTATAATTGACTAAATTTGCACCTTAACGATCTTAAAGTAAATTTAGTACTTGATTTTTATCCTTTAAGAGAAACTTATTCAATTAATATTCTCTTTAACTTTTAACATTTAATAGAAGTTAAATGTTACATTTAACTTTTCACACAACTAGTTCTTATACGATTTATACCTCCACTTTCACGACCAATATCTAAATATATAACCTAACGCTTTAGTAGTCATCTCATTTTATATTTAAATTTTCACACAAGTAGTTCTTAAACTATTTATAACTCCGCTTTTAAGAGCAATTACTAAATACATAACCTACCATTTTATGAGTCATCTCATTTAACCCATTATAATTAGGCAATTATAATATTAAGTCAATTCTATATTGAAATACGAAACCTCTTTATAAATGTATGAGTGGTTTTAGCATATATTTATTAAAATAATTAGAGGATCGCCTCCTCTCAAACGATAGCACATAAAACACTATCATTACTACAATTATTTATTTAACAGGCCAACTTGTAATACTCAAAACCGCCCTCTTAACCCGACATGGTGGTAAAATCAGTCATAGGGTTTGGTATCTCACGACTCAAAATGTCCTATTCTTTTTGCGCAAAAGTCATGCATCGTAAATACATATATATAATTTATTTAAAAGTATAACTCATACATTTATAGATATTGTGGTATATTAGATCGACTTGGTTATTCGCTCAGGTATTTTCTCGGCATAAAACTAATATAAATCCAAACAGAAACCAAAAAAGAGGTTTGAAAGATCGGTCTCTCTTTCTAGTTGAGACTTCACTATGAGCTGGAAGGTGGAAATGTCTACCCGGAGATGAGGGGTGGAGAATTTCTCTGTTGATGCATTAATGGTTGAATTTGTTTCCTGGTATAAGTATTATTGTATGGTATTTATGCATTAATTTTGATTGAATCTGAGTATTATTTCCTACCATTCTGTAGTGCGTATGGGTATAACTGATAGCTAATTTTGTGGAGACCTGAGCATCTAGGATTGATAAATGAACAGTCTCGCTACTTTGTTTCCTAATAGTTGTATCATTACTCAGTACTAGTTGTATATTACCTCTATTATTCAATGTGCCTATGTTATACCTTTGTATACTAGACATTTTTAATATACCTAGGATTAGGATTACTATTATGTATGGATCTCTCTTCATGATCTCCTCTCCATCTGTGACTTAGTTCTATTTCCTTTTAATCCAAGTGAACCCTCATCTTTGCATGTATCCTTATATATGACTATGCCAAATATTATAAATTCACAACCGTTCCTCTGTGTGCCAAATCCGAGGAACTGTGGTTTATTTGTTAAATCACATAGGGAAAATGATCAATGATAGTGCCGAGAATTGTGTCCTTCGAAGAGTTCTAATCACAAGTCTAAATAATTGAATAAGTGGCCTATCATTGTTAGGAGTAGTAATCAGGTTAGTTAACCAATGTTAGTTGCATTCATTTAGTTAGTTTCATAATAAGTTAGTGATCAATATTGGCTTGAACCATCAATTATTTAACATATATATACTATTGTACAATAATAGATAAACAGTTCAACCCTTCATGGTTTGATACTCATTTGTTTCATCTCTCCCCAAGTTTGAACATGGTATCAGAGCGATAGGTCGATCCAAAAGATGGATTAAAGCATGGGATCATATCTTGTTTGATAGTTGGTGTAATAGAACTAGAGAAAATTATTAAATTAAATGATTTAAATAATATTTGTTGTTATTATTATTAGTCAAATTTCGGCATTAGAAAGACACACCATTATGATGTGCCTCTTCCATAGTATTTAATGTCGCTCATTCTCTTGTAAAAATCATCATTGAATTATCAAAATATATATTTATTATACCAAGATTCCAACATGTAAGGTTTTATCCTTACAAGTAGTGTTAGAGCAATTTGTCCCTTGGAGATTATTTACACTTTATGTTATTTGGTTTTTAACCATTATCTAAGGGTTTACCAAAAAGAAGAGGCAAGACAATAAAAGAAGAAGAAAAAAAAACACTAGCTTTATTAAAAACACATGTGGTTTTATAAACAAGCCACAGAATTAAAAAAAAAAGTAAAAAGAAGAAGGACAAACATTACGCTAATTAAAAATGGGTTTTATGATATAAAGGAAAAAGATTAAATTATAGAGCGAACGATCAATCGTATTTTTAGATTAACAAATATTAAAGTGTTTTACAAGTCTATTTAAGAAAATATATTATAAGGTAAAATTTTCACAAATCTTGAGCTCAACAAGATGAATACAAGACCTAAAGCTCGCAATTCAGTCACTAAAAGATCAAGTTAAAGGATTCAATAACTCACATACGGGCCCAACCCACAATGTCGTTCACAAAGTAAAGATCTATTTACAAATATTTGATGATGAAAATAATCGATACGGTATTCAATGGATCAACAAAATAAAAAAAATATTTTTAAATGTACAATACATATGGTGACGCCAACAAAATGAATGCTACAGCAATGTACATGGATAAAACTACTTGTGATTGTTTCTTATGGTGGGTCTTAGCAATGAAAGGAAGAAGGCTTTTGAGAGACTAGGATACCTTCAAGAAAAAAATCTTTAAACTATTTCAAGACATGGAAGAAGCTGAAATCTACAACAAGGTCACTCGTTTACAAGAAGAAGGAACAATAGATGAATATTTTAGCAATCTAATGGTCCTAGCCACTCGTGTCCAAAATATAACTAAAGAACAAATCTTGCAAAATTTCCATTGGTGGGTTGAAATAGAGTATTCAAAATGACTTAAAATTTTTAGATGTCAAATATGTGGAACAAGCTCGTAAAAAAAAATTTAAATGAAGAAAAACAAAAATCACAGCGTTCGTCAGTATATATCCCACCCAACCTAAGAAAAAATAGGAGAAAGGACGACAATCCATGCCACAAGTGTAATTCCCCTAAATTGGCGTTCGAGACACAAGTGTGCAAAAAAAAATTCTTTTTGTTCGAAAAAAAATGATAACAATGACAATAATAATGAAGAAGTTGGTGACATATCACGTTATGACATAGAATCAGGTAGTAATGAATCCAACACAGAGGAAGATATCGTCACCCGAAAAATATCATTAGCTACAATGATGGGTATATCTCAACCCCAAACACCCAAAATGTTTAGCTATATCAAGAATGCTAAAGTGACTGTTTTGGTTGATAGTGGGAGTACACACAACTTCATAGAATTCAGGGTAGAAGAACTATTAAACATATACATCTAACCTACCTCCAACTTTCAAATGTCAATACTAGGGAACAAAACCACCTAGTGCAATGTAAAATGTCATAAATTTGAGCTAGCCATAAAACACTACCAGTTAATATCGTTAATGGATGCTATGGCAATCATTGGGGTTGACATTGTTTTAGGTGCCTAATGGTTGGAAGCTTTGGGGACAATAGGATTAGATTTATAAGAACAGTTTACAATATTTTATGAAAATAGGAGGAAGTACAAGTTTTATGGTATCAATTTTCTCCCTCCCCAAATTGTCTCATCAAACAAGATGGAGAAAATGATAAAAAGAGAGCTCAAGCAATTTTTTACATTGTTATGTTATGGAACAAAAATCGGTGAGAAAAATCGAGGTTTTTTATTTTGACATTTTGTATAAAAAGGTAAGGAAAATATCATTGTAGACTTCTTATCAGGAAGCATGAAAGTGATGCCTCAATATGAGCCATTTCCTTAGTTATTCCTGAATGGATTTCAGAAGTCCAAATTGAGTATGTAAAAGACCCAAAGACAAGGAAACTAAATGAGGAAGTTGAAAGCAACAAGGAAACAAACTCTAAATTCTGATGAGAGAAATACATATTATTATATAAACAAAGGATATATTTACCCATTTCATCAATAATCAAAATTCAGGTGTTAAAACAGAACCATGATTCTCTGACAGTCGACAATGTTGGATTCTTTAAACCACACCATAATATCTTCCAGTCCTTCTTTTGGAAAGAAATGAAGATCGATATCCTGAAATATGTGGCTAAATGTGATACTTGTCAAAGGGAGAAGTTTGAAACAGTGGCTCCTCTTGGGATTCTCCAACCCCTACATATCCCATCCCAAAAAGGGTCAGAGCTATCCATGGATTTTATCACTGGTCTTCCTCTGTCAGAAGAAAAGGATAGTATATTCGTATCCATTGACCAATTAAAAAAATGCATCCTCTTAATTAGTATTTCTTCAAAAGAAAAGGCTATCCAAGTCGCAGATAATTATGTAAAGAATATATTTAAGCTCCATGGGTTTCCCAAAGTTATCGTTAGTGGCTAGGACCCCAAATTTACCAACATCTTTTGGAAGGAATTATTCCACCAGGTAGGGACTTCATTAACTATAAGTACCTCTTACTATCTCTAGAAAGATGGATATACTGAAGTTGTAAATAAATGCCTTGCAGGATACCTTAGGAATTTCCTAAATGACCTCCAAAGTCAATGGGTACATTGGCTCCACCTTGCTGAATGGTAGTACACTAGTATGTATCATACATCGACAAAAATGTCTCCTTTTGAAGCCTTATATAAGTATCCTTCTACTACAACGAGGGAATATGTTATCAACGGTTTCAAAGTTCCAGCAGTGAAAGACTATGTAGTGACATTTGATGAGGTCATCTGTATTTTGAAGAGGCATCTTGAACAAGAAAGAAACCGCATGAAACAACAAGCCGACACCAAAAGAACATTTGAAGTAGGTGATTTGGTGTTTGTTCGACTCCAACCATACAAAAAAAATCACTTAAAAACTCCAAAAATCATAAACTTGTGCCAAGGTTTTATGGACCATATCAAGTAAGGAAGCGAGTAGGACAAGTGGCTTAAGCTATGGACATACCTAATAAAGGGAAAATACACAATTTTTTCCATGTGTATTGATTAAAAAAAAGGGTCTAACTACTCACATACAAACATAATATCCTATGCTAGATGATGAAGGAAAACTGGTGCTAGAACTTGAATGCATATTAGAAAATAAAACCACGACACTTTGTTCCAGATTCGTCAATGAATACCTTGTCAAGTGGAAAAACTTACATGATGAAGAATCTACTTGGGAAAATATATATTTTAGTTCACAACACCTATCCTTATCAATACTTCGTGGATGAAGTATCTCAAAGAAGGATGACCTGTAATAGAACTAGAGAAAACTAGTAAATTAAATGATTAAATAATATTTGTTAATATTTTTATTAATTAAATGTCAGCAAATTAGAAAGAGACACCGCGGTGATGTGTCTCTTCCATAGTATTTAATACTGCACATTCTCTTGTAAAAATCCTCATTAAACTATCAAAATATATATTTATTAAACAAAGATTCCAACATGTAAGGTTTTTAACTTACAGTTGGGCTCTACCATTTGTTAGAAATTTTGTACTGAAGAAAGTGTCGATCCTTTGTGAAGAGAAATAGGTCCGCTACCGTTAATAGGAAGCAACAAAGTTTGTTGTAAGAAAAGTCTGATGAAGTCTGATGAAGTTGTTAAGATCAATCCCGATGCGAGCGAAAAAAAAGGATTTGCATATCCGTTGGGGAAGGCGTCAAGATCCAGTGAAGGAGAGCAAGTCATGCTCATTGTGCATAGTTCCCACTAGTAAAACGTCATGAAGATTGTGTCGAAATTTCTAGAGAGAACAAACCATCATGAATTTATTGATTGGAGAAGTCCATCAATGTGTGAAGGAAAAACCATAAGAAAGATTATGCAAAAATAAAAAGACAAATGAAAAAATCGATGGGTAAAAATAAGAGAGTAGAGTCAGCCACTGATCAGTTCTTTGAAGAATCACTGCACAAGAGGAAATAACAGCAAGCCAAATGAAAAAATCCTTTTTGAAATATTAAGCATTGGTGTGAGAACATCACAAAATATTAATTTTATTTTTAAAAAAAATCTCGAAAATCTTTTTTTGCCATTGTGATAGGAATTCAAATTACAAAAAAAGAGTTTGAGATGATTATTTTCATTAAAAGTTCAATTATATTCAAAACAAAGGGTTTTGACTAAGATTGTGAGAAAGATCGAAGGGTAAAACCACTATTACCATGTATTGGAAGAGTCGTCATTGTTTTCGTAAAAAAAAATATGCTTAGTCATGAAGGATGCTGTTTATAAGATTCTGAAAATTGTTGCTTCAAAAATAAATTTTTTACATTTTAACAATCTATTGTAAAGAAGAAACACCAAGGTCTGAAGATTGAAGTCTGTGTTGATTATTATTATTATTATTGAAGAAATATGAACTCCATTGAAGGAGAAGAAGAGTGACTATATCCATATATTTGTTGCCTGTGAAGCTATGTGTGGCACAAGTATCTCACATATTTATGTTGTAAATTGCCATTGTTACATTGTGTTAGTATAGCAACGTGTTGGATTATTTCATATAAACATCGTAGCTAGAGTACTTTCCTAGAAAACTGGCAAGCATCATGGACAATACCTAGATGTTTTGGTAGATGGAAGTATGTCCATAGGGCTGTTTGTAGTTTAATCTGTGTACCAATGTTTGGCCCAAAGGTATGATTGGTTTCCAGCAGGTACATATATGACAAAAAAAAATTTGCGACATAGAAGATGCATGATGAATGTAATGGTCATAATGTAATTGGGAATATGTTGTAAAGAGGTGCATGATTGGTTGTACTCGACACCTTTGAGTTTTTTTTGAGTTTTTTGGTCCAAGTTGTAATGTCTTCTCATAGGCATGTTTGTGTCCTCATTTTGTTGTATGCTTGTTTAGTAGACATACTTGTAGCTCTAAGGTGCATGATATCACAGGACTTGATACTCTCTCAAAGAGGTTTGTGTTGTCAAGTTGTGGAATAAAACACCATTAGAGGTAATGGGGGTGATAGGTGTACCCGTAGCCTAAATTTGATAAAGGTCGAAGATAAGAAAAATAGTCTTTGATACAAGGGGATTTGTTGATGGATCAATGATATTGCCAATAGTCATTATGATGAAAGCCAAGGATGAAGAATGAACCATTGTTAGAAATGAACATCAGTGAGCAAACATAACTATCTTTAAAGAACTTAGTGAAACATTGAAGAAGAAGAAAAAGTACCAAAATTTTGGAGCATTGAAGAAGAAGAAAAAGAACAAAAAATTTGCAGCAACAACATGCACGCCAGTTGAAAATTAAACAAAGGGTTTTAGAAAAAATTTTATGTGTTTGTAAGCCTAGCACCAGTAGGCATTTATTTCAGAATTTTACTATTAGAGTATCATAATTAAGAACGTAGTTCTTGACATTAAGAGAGAGTGTTAGGAGTAGTAATCTAGTTAGTTAACCTATGTTAGTTACATTCACTTAGTTAGTTTCATAATCAGTTAGCTAGGATTAACTTGAACCGTCAATTATGTAACATATATATACTATTAGACAGTAATAGATAAACCGTTCAACCCTTAGTGGTTATGAGTATATATACTATTAGACAATAATAATCTAGAGAAAGTATCATAATTAAGAAAGCAGTTCTTGATATTAAGAGAGAGTGTTAGGAGTATTAATCTAGTTAATGTGCATTCACTTAGTTAGTTTCATAATCTGTTAGCTAGGATTAACTTGAACCGTCAATTATGTAGCATATATATACTATTAATAGATAAACCGTTCAACCCTTAGTGGTTATGTGGTTAATAGTATATATACTATTAGAGTAATAGATAAACCGTTCAACCCTCATTTGTTTGGTCTCTCCCATATTTGAACATCCTAACCCTTTATTTCTTTGTGATAACTCTGTGGAGACCTATGTAAGATAGTGACTCACTAAGAATTGAATTGACACTAGATTGAACAAGTATACAGTTCTTGATGGAGTCGCAGCACAGTAAGGTGGAAGTATGATTCTTGATGAATTTACAGTAAGTTCAAGTTCCATTACCAATCTTGAAACTTCACCGCAGGCTTGATATTCAACATCTACAAAAGATTTTGAGAAAAAAAGTGCTTGTAACGGAACATATTGAAGCTATAAACCACGTGCGACACTGTGAACCTGATGAAATTCTCTCTGCGTTGAAGCTGTGTGCAGTCTCATATCCTTGGAGTGTAATTGTCTGTGCATAGATACATTTCATTTGGTGCATGGATCCAATAGGATCTTGAAATGATGGAGATACTACTGCATTGAAGCTATTGCAGTTTGACTCAGTCATCTTTGAATCGTGTGCATTCAACCTCACTCAAAAAGGAGTGAAGCACATTTATGATCTTTACTCATCTAGCATTGCAGCTGTCTTAGAGGGCTGTTAGTTGCGTATTGTGGATATATTGAATGACTGATTATTTCTAAGAGTTCAAAATGACATCACAAGACTGCAGCTTCTTGCCTCTTTTCCACAACACTGTGAGCATCACTCATGTTGTTAGTTATCAAAGGCGGACACTAGAATTTGCAACCCTAACAACTATTCAAATTAGAAGCCACCCGATTCTGATTCGAATCAAATTGATCAAGGAAATGGTGACATCAAGGGTCATC
>LPNX010244581.1:14893-25191 GCA_001517045.1 Pseudotsuga menziesii
GCCGATTGGAGGGTCGGGGACGTTACATGAATCGGGAAGTATTCACAAGGTGAAAAAGCCCTCTCTCTCTCTCTGCTGGGAAGAAATTAGGGTTTCAAGAAAAAAAATTATTTCCAGAAAATGGCTTGCTTAGAAAGTTACACCCTCCCAGAGCACATCTATTGAGCCTGGAATTGAGGTTTTTGGGTGAGTGAGTCTCTAGAAATTCAAACCCTAGTTTGACAGCTGCACCAGAAAACTGTTGAACCAGAAAATAGCTGGAAGTTGCAGAATACGAATCTTGTAAGTCTGATTTGGAAGGTGAAGACTTGAGATCTCTAGAAACCAAGCATACCAGTCAACTCTCCTCATTCAATCGCATCTCCTAGTAAGTTCAGTTCCACAGAATTTCAATTTTTTGTAATTTTTTGACAAGATGGCCCCAAGCACTAAGCTTGAGGACAAGCTATAAGGCATAGAGAATTTTTGAGCATGGAAATATAGTATTAGAATGATCTTGATAAGTATATCAAATATGAATTTGCAGAACCTGAAGAAACTGAAGCTAAGGAGAAGCACAAGAAGGATATGATTAGGGCACAAAGGATTATTGCCGACTCTACCAAGGATCACTTGATCCCTCAAGTGTCATCCAAGAAGACTCCAAAATAAATGTATGATGCCCTATAAAGCATGTATGAAGGAAGAAACATCAACAAAAATATGAATTTAAGAGCTCAACTGAAGAGCACAAAGATGAGTCATGGAGAATCCATTCAATACTATTTTACAAGAGTCGCCTAGATCAAAGAACAGATAGAAGCCATTGGAGAAAAACTTGATGAAGATGAGTTGTTTATGACTTCTCTCAATGGTTTCACTAGACCCTGGGATTCATTCATCCAGATGATGTGTGCCACAAAGGAAATCATGAAGTTTGACATTGTTTGGGAAGATTGTATTCAAGAAGAGACTAGAGTGGCAAACAGAGAAGCCTTACTGAAGGAAGATGATCAATCCCTAGACACTCACACCAAGAGAAGAAGAAGTCAATATAATTTCAAGAAGAGAAACCTCAAGGAGTCTCAACCTCCCATAAGAATCCAAAGAACAAGGGAAAATCCTCCATATAAAGACTACTTTGGTTTTCAATGTTTTCATTATGATAAGATAGGACACATTGCCTGAAATTGTCTTATGAAGAATAAATAATATAAGAAGAGGGTCAAAAAAAACAAAAGGCATCATACTCATCTAGCTAAAGAAGAGGATGAAGAAGAAGAGGAGGAAGGACCTCCAATAAAGAAAGCAAGAGAAGAAGATGCAGAAGAGTATGTACTATTCTCTGCACTCTCTGGAACTGTAACACCTGGAGAAGAAACTTGGATTATTGATAGTGGTGCTTCAAAGTAAATGATGGGACAAAAGAAATTTTTTTCCAAAATTGAAGAAAATAACTCTCCTCAGAAAGTATCCCTAGGAGATGACTATCAATATCCGCTCAAAAGAGTTGGTGAAGCAAGCTACAAGCTTCATTGGGGAAATCCCCTGAAGATGAAGGAAGTATTGTATGTACCAGGTCTAAAGAAGAATCTACTTTCTATATCAGCCTTAGATAAGAAAGGATTTAGAGTTGCATTAATATATGGTCAAGTACTCATGTGGCCCAAAGGAAATAAAATTGAACATGCAGTTGTTATCGGCAAAGAAGAAGGAGGTTTGTATAAACTCAAGGGACATTCAGAAACAACCCATGTTCATGATTCCACTAACCCTAGTGAACTATGGCATAGAAGGCTTCCCCACATCAATTACAAGGCACTACCTCATGTGAACAAAGTAGTAATGGGACTACAAGACATGAAGGCATCTCCAAGGGATGTGTGAAAGGAAAGAACATCAAGAATCCATTTCCAAAGAGTGAAACAAAAACAAAAGGTATGTTGGAATTGATTCATTCAGATGTATATGGTCCAATGTCTTCCACATCCTTAAGTGGCTTTGAATATTATATCACATTTATTGATGACTATTCAATAATGATTTGGATATACTTCTTGAGAGAAAAGAGTGAAGTATTTGAGAAATTCAAAGAGTTCAAAGCCTTGATAGAGAATCTTTCAGACAAGAAAATAGAGACACTCATGTTAACCCAAAAATCCCCCCCACAGCTCTCAATGGCCTACAACACCCAAGGACACCACCTCACAACACTCATTTCACTCCATAAGACCTTCCATTTGACCCCCACACCTCCAAAAGAGCCCAAGGATGAAGAAAAGGGCTAAAAACCACAAAAAAGAGCCCAAAATAGACCCCCAGGAGCTAAAGCCCTCAAAAAGGGGTTAAAACCCTGAAAGGGGCTAAAGTTAGGGTGGAAGGGACTAAAGGCCCAAAAAAGGGGCTAAAGCCTTGACCAAGGGCTTAAAACCCTAAAAACCCTTGGAAAAACTATATAAGGAGGGTGGGGGATCACTCTCAAAACACTCCTCATTTGCATATTGTTATGCTGCCCGTGGATGCTTTGAGGCCTATTGCTCTCAAACCACCCATTCTCCCTCTCCTTCATCTCCATTTCTCCAATCCATTTCTTTCCAACCAAGAGAGAGGTGCTCCCATGAGCTAGGGCATGGTGGCCCATTTCCACCCAATTGAGGTTGTCTCCATGGTAGTATAGGTTTGTTTTGCAGGTTTTGGAGGCGAAACCCTAATATACTATGTGCAGAGGGGTTCAACAATGCTCCATCATCTCTTATCCTTTATTTTTATGTCATTAGCTATTAGATTCAGTTTACTATTGTAGTCATTTGCTTAGATTAGTATAGATTCAATTCACAGCTCTGTTTATGTTGTTTTTACATTCCATTTTTTACTGTTTTCTAAGGGTAGAAACCTACCCTTGTGCCCTATAGGCACAAGAGAGCCACTTTTTCCCCTGTAGTGAGGAGAAATTCCCACTACAGCTTTGGCGACTCCCCTGGGTCGATCCCATAGGATCCCCGGGCAAAAAATTTTAAGTTTTCAAGTTTTTCAATTTTTACCCTAGGTTTCAAAAATGTTCTATTAGATCTGTTTAAATCTGATTTATTTCTTGTTTTTTGTCAGTTCCAAATCCTCTGCTAGGCTGATCCGAGTTAGACTGAACCAATACCAGTTACTGTCGGCCAGATGTGACCTTGCATCACCAAAAACACCCCTTTCCAGAGCAGGTCGCTCTTATCAGGGGAAAAGGTGAGACAAGGCTCACTTAATCCCTAGACAAGCGCACCGAGGGTGCACTTAATCCTTAGATAGGCGTGAATTCATCCCAGGAGCTCAAGTTGCGACTGTTTTGGCATTTTGTGTGACCCCTTCACTCATTTCTGGAAAAATATCGTGGCCCCCTCACGGGATTTGGTTATAAATGTGCAGCCTGTCACATAGAAGCTGTTTTTCAGTTTAATTAGCAGTAATTTTTAGTTTTATAGGACTGTTAGTGCAGCACAACCACCACCATCCACCATTACAGGTCTCTTTTAATTCCAGTTTTCATTTTTTTTTGTAAATCATTCAATGAACAATGTGTATATGCTAAATCAATCACTAAGGCTTAATAAAATCAACTATTCTAACTAAAAATAACATAAAATTAACCATCTTGCTGCCCCCTTCCTCCTCTACCTAGTCATCACCCTTTGGGGTATTCTGGGATACGACAAAGGGATAGCTCGTATAGATCTAGGCACTCCATGGCATTTTTCCCAAATCACTAAAGCCAGGTGTCCTGGAAGGTATGGGGGGTAGAGGAGAAGGGCTTCTTATGACGCTAAGCGTCCTCCCTGCTTGAACAACCTAGCACTTGGGAGGTGACCTGAGGATCTATGGATGGGCTTAGTCCCATTGTGTTGAGATCCCAATACCTTCTCTTGGTTGCAGAAGAATACCACTGAGAGGTAGACATTTAGTTAGGCCAACAATTTAGGGTTAATCACTACATTTGCTTACAAATTTCTATTTATGTTTGCATACAAAAATATGATGTGAAATCTACCATGAATTCATAAACCATACCGCAAAACAAATACCAGAACAAATAAGAAAACCAACACACCATACCACATAATTAACCCAACTCAGCTCATGACATTGAGTAAGCCTTAAAATTTACCAAATTTACACTAAGTTCAATCAACTCTCCAGTATTTGAGGACATAAGTCCCTGACTACTTCAACTATGGGAAGTACTTGGGCATTGCCCAGAAACTCATTGTGAGGAGTACCATAGGAACCCCGAAGTAGTTGGCCGCTGAGAGGAATTACCAAGTGAAACATGCAACGACCCCTGAATTGAGTAGAAACACCCATGAGGAACAAGCCAAGCGTTGTCTTCTAGCAGTCTTGGTGGCTGAGAGACCACCTTCAGCCAATAGGAAGCCATTGAAACTGGGGTCCAAATTTCATACCCACCAGTTTCATACACACAAGCGAACACAATTGATCCTCCATGATCTTCCTCACACCTAAGAGGCGAACCACCACCATTTGGAACACTCAGTCGACACCATTGTAGCCATTCTCAGTGATCTCCCACACCATCAGAGGGCCATACAGCCTTTGATTCTGATTCAGACCCATACCACTCTGAACCAAACCTCCACGCCGCACCATCTAGCCCCATGGCTACTGCAAACTCGGATCCATTTTTCAGCCTAACCTTAGCAAGTGGACCCATGTCCACATCACAACCTGTCACCCACAATGTGGCAAGAGGTCCAAGCACAGTCATGCAAACTATCATTAGCCAATTTCCTCCACCAATAGTGACTAGCCAAGGTGGCTCAGTGGTAACACATGGGGGCAGTGGCCCCTCCACGCACATTGTCCCCCTGCCACACAGGGGGGCAGTGCATCAATCACTCACGTTGCCCCTACCATGATACATGGGGGCAATGCCCTTGCTACCCATACCATTCCACCCACAACACTTGGGGGCATTGGCCCATCCGCCATGGTGCCACCACAAGCACCCACAGCCATGCAGATGCATTATGCACCTACAAACTCCACTCCCATTGCAGCCCCATCCCACATCAACTTGGGGTCAAATCTATCATTCATGGCTCATTTGAACTTTCCTGACTTGGCTAGATTGACGAATGACCCCATCAGTCACCAAGCTTTCTGGCCACCCATGCCAGCTAAGCTGCCATCAGACATCCCAAAGTTCAAAGGCAAAGCCGGGGAATGTCCTCAAAATCATATAATGACATTCCACCTATGGTGCTCATCCAACAACATCGTAGATGACTCCATCAAGCTAAGGCTATTCCAATGCACCCTTACAGGTGCCACACCCAAATGGTACATTAAGCTGCCATAATCCAAGTACCTCGACTTCAACTCCTTAGACTTCATGTTCCTACAGTATTTCCAACTCCCTGTTAGATATGACGAGGGGGTGGAGATCCTGCTATCCTGTCACCAAAACACCGCTACTCACATCACAGATCATATCCATGAGTGGTGGCGACGCTGCAACTTCTGCAAAATCCAACTAGACGACAGGATCTTATTGGATTGGTTCCTTAAGACTTTGCTACCACCCATAGCAAAGGACGTCGCATCTGAACATCCCTAATCTGAAGAAGAGGACATATTGAAGGCCCAACAATTTGATCTCATTTACGCCCAGTCTAGATACTTGTACACTATCATTCCAGATGCTCCCCGTCCAAGTACCTCTTACCGCGATGCATCAGGGGCATCCCACACAGCGGACGACATCATTGGGCCAGTCTCCCAACAACCACCGCCTCAACCGACACCACCTGTCGTTGCACCACAACCAAGAAACACTACTAATGTTGCTTACCAAAACCAAGCTCTGGACTACGCTAGAATGATGTCTCGGTCTGGAGCAACAACCTCTTATGCACAACCTATGCCACTGTAGCAAGCTCAGGCCATGGCTTGGCCAACACAACAGTATGTAGGGAAAATTCCCACATTTGTGGCACCACCACCCCCACAAATATACTATGCACCACCAGTACAACAAGTTCAATCCCCCACCCCCACTCCACCCGCTCCGTTGGGACAAGTGTTTGCACAACAAAACTATCCCAACCAGCCTGCCCCCAACAATCAACACAAGAAAGCTATAAATAACCAGCCCCATAACCAAGGCAATAACCAACCGTAGGGAGGCAGTAAACAATCGAATCCTCCCAACAATGTTGTAGCAAACCAGCTAGCCTAAAACCCCCCGTGACCAAATGCACCAAGACGCAATGCCCCATTACACACAAACCAACCATGCACACTCTGTGAGGTCTATGGGCACTATACATTCGAGTGTCCCTTCATGGGTCACGCAAAGCAGACCATTCGAAATGAGGCCCAACAGGCTGCTAACACTATAAACCAAGCACAACCCAACCCAGCACCACAAGGACCTCCTCCCATGGTGCTTCAAAACCCACTACCAGTCCAAGGATTGGTGGAAACCACCACCCCTCCCCAGGCCAATCCCAACACTTCGGGGGCACCACCCATGGCTGAAACAGGTGTCCACCACTTAATGACCATGACCACTGAAGAGGTCAATTTACAAACTAGACGAGACCAATACAGTACCACTACCGAACCTGTTGACTCATCAGTAGCATCCACATCTAAGACAACCAACCTACCTCTCCAGTTACCCCCATTCCTGTGCCACCCCATACATAGAATCACTAATAATGCCATAGCTAGAGCTGCAGTCAGCTATAGCATTGTGGATGATTTGGCCCAAACGCTAACCACCATGTCCGCTCTTGAGGTACTTAAAACATTCCCAATGTAGCAGAAAGCCTTACTAGCCACTCTAGAGGTAGTACACCCCTCCAACTCCAAGCTGATCACCTTTGACACAGAGAAAGGAGAGCCACACATGCCCTCCACTATCACCTTCCAAATACTGGTGTCCATCCAGAACTTGGTTGTGCACTGATGCATAGTGGATGAGGGGACATCCACTTACGTCGTGTCTACCTTGCTTTGGAGAAATCTTGGATCACCAATTCTGCAACCATCTTCCATGACTCTGCGGGCTTATGATGGACACCCCACTAAAGCCCAAGGAATCCTCCCCCATTTCCCCATCATGTTAGCTGAGAAGATAGTCCTTATTGACATCGAAGTCCTCAACGCTCAACTGGACTACAACCTCCTCCTCGGAAGGAGTTACATGTATGCCATGCAAGTCGTCACGTAAACTATCTTCCACCTCATGATGTTCCCCCACGAAGGGAAGATGATGAAGATTGACCAACTTACCTACCACGATCTGCAAGGGTTAATAGCACCTGCTAATGGTATCCCTACCATCACCACCATTGAGCCGCAAGGGGCGACCGCACATGCTAATGTCATCCCTGTAACAAACACTGTGGTTGAAAACACACCAGCCTCCCCATCGTTGAATGTGGGCCCTAGGTTGTTTACCGATCCCACCTTGATGGCTCCTTTCCTGTTGGTGTCACCACCACCAACACAAAAGCAAACTGCAGACTTGTGCATGGTGTCATCAAGCACCATTGCACCCAAACAACAAACGCAGCCATAGCCCCAACCACAACCACAACAACGTCCGCAACCACAACGCCAACAGCAACCGCAACATCACCTGCAGTAGCAGCATTACGCGTAGCTACAACCACAACCTCACCCCCACATGCAACTAGCTGGGAGTTATGTGGGCTCATCTCCAATCCATACAATTCCCTTCCTCTTTCCCCCACCTGGTGTCATGAGCAAGCCAGTCATGGCCACTTTAAGCCTACCAACTTTACATTGGGGATCTCGGTGTGGTATCTGGATCCACCAGCTCAACCACCAATTCCCCAGGTTGTGTTAACTCTGGTGCAACCTATTGCAGTTGAGTCTCACCCCCCACCTGGTCCACATAGGCCAATCGCTGTATCCGCATCTACACCACCCCAACCCAAAAGGGCCAGGGGATAGAATACCAAAGCCACCATAGAACCATGACAAGTCCCACCTTGTGCCTTTTGCAAAGAATAGGGCCATCCAACTTAGGATTTCCTTGAAATCCCAGTGATCCGTGCACATATGGATTCCATTGACATGAACGAAAACATCCCCATGGTTGAACTCTCAACCACGCCAGTAGTCAAGAACAAGGCATTGAGGACAAACCATGCTTGTGCCCTTTGTGGTTTGTATGAGAATTAGTCCCACCATTGCCAAGACCTGCCCTAATTTTGAATGGCTCTCGCTGACCTCTATCACCATTCCCTTGATTCTGAGATCACCTTGATTGAAGAAGTTCACCGACCACCTCCTTCGTCAGACACCATGTCCATTTACATGATGTCCAGTCCCCTCGACCAGCTCATCCCCATCTCCAATGACGATCCATCAGACCTATCACTTCGTTGCTTCAACAACAATGAGGATATCCTTGAAGCTTTGACTGCCCCAGAATACCCATGGGACAACATGCACCATCGCTCGTTCTTCCTCCTAGAAGAACTTGTGTCGCAGTCTAACGAGTTTTCCATGGAGACCAAAGATTTCATCCATGGGAAGGTTGACTGGTTCAAGAACACAATCCCAGCACCCGATGCCTTCGAAGAAGGGAACATGGTGAACATTTCACCAACAATTAAAATCGACATCTCAACCAACTTTGAGATCATTGAAGAAATCATGCTGGGGGCATCTTGCTCCCCGAAAGAGGTCGATGCCTACACCGCTCTCTTCCAAGAATTCTACGACATCTTTTCCTGGTCATACACTGAAATGCCTGGCCTATATCCATCCATTGTGGAACACCACATCGACACATGGCCTGATGTGGCACCCATTCGCCAGAAGCAATGACCCATCCATCCATCCAAAGTGGCTGCGGTGAAAGCTGAGATAGAGAAGCTGTGCACAGCCAACTTGATTTATCCCATTGCATACACAACATGGGTTTCTAATCTTGTTCCCATGAATAAAAAATAGGGTACCATTCGCGTTTGCACAGACTTCCACGATCTTAATGGGGCATGTCCAAAAGACAACTTCCCCAACCCGTTCATCGACCAGATCATCAATGCATGCGCTGGACATGAGGCCTTCTCCTTCATGGATGGATTTTCTGGATACAACCAAATTCAAATCCAGAAAGAAGACCGTTACAAAATGGAATTCACAACCCCATGGGGCGCATTTTCCTACCGAGTCATGCCCTTTGGCCTCAAAAATGTTGGAGCCACCTTCCAGCGCACCATGACATATTGTTTCCATGATTTAGTTCACATCATCTTGGTCTACTTGGATTATCTCACCGCTCGATCATGAAAATAAGCACAACATATAGATTACTTACGGCAAGTCTTTTTACATTGCCACAAGTACAACATCCGCCTAAACCCCCTCAAATGCATTTTTTGTGTCTCAGCGGGTCGTTTACTTGGATTTATCATCTCTCACAAAGGGATAATGGTAGATCCCCTCAAAGTTCAGGCCATCCTTGATCTTCCTTCCCCAAGAACTTGGCACCAACTACAAATCCTACAAGGCAAGGCCAATTTCCATCGCCGCTTTGTGCCAGAGTATCCAACAAAATGCTATGGATTCGTCTGCCTGCTCCACACAAAAATTCCCTTTGTTTGGGATCAGAAAGAACAAGAATCATTCAAGGCACTCAAACAAGCCCTGGCTTCTGCACCATTACTCTCACCACTATATTTCACTTGAGACTTCATCCTTTATGTGTCGGCCTCAGAAAACACCATTGTTGGAGTCTTGATCCAAGAAGACGATGTTCGCCAAGAGCATGTGATTTACCACATTAGTTAGAAGCTAACAGGACCCCCATTATGATATTCACCTGAGGAGAAACTAGCCCTAGTCATTGTCTTCTTAGCTCAAAAATTGCGCCACTACATCATTTCCAACCATACTCGAGTAGTGGCTAATTCAAACCCAATGTGGTACCTCTTAAGCCGCCACCTTCTACAAGGTCGAGCAACCAAGTGGGTAGTTGTCCTCCAAGAGTTTGACCTAGAGTTTGTGTCTCCAAAAAGCATGAAGGTACTCACACTGGCCACACTCATGACCGATCTGCCCCCATTAACTGCATCATCACCCCCAAGGATGATCTCCCTGATGATTTCCTATTCATCATATCTACAGACGACCCATGGTATGGGGACATCCTTCTCTATTTACGAACGCAAAAGTTCCCATTGCATTTCAACTGTGATGATAGGTGATGCATTTGACATCAAGCCATTCGCCACTTGCTGATTGGAGATGTTTTGTATCGTCGAGGCATTGATACC
>LPNX010244600.1:762-32900 GCA_001517045.1 Pseudotsuga menziesii
AAAAAAACTGTGGTGACCAAAAATTTTGGTCTCGTGGTCACTAATCTCTCATTTTCCACTAGTGATTGCTGCAGTAACTTGATTTTATTACAGCTTTGGAGCTGGGAGAACTAACTAATAGTTATGAGTTAATACTGAGTTTGAAGACTGGTATCTAACATTCTGCACCTAGTTCCAGCCAGGGAGACCAGAGCAAGCTCGGGGGTCCTGAGAAGTCGTTGTCTGAGCGCTCTCCAAGAGTTGGTAGGGAGGAACGGCCTCCCATTGCTGTTGTTGTCTACAGCTTAAACAGGTTCTGTTATTTATTTCTTTATGTTTACTGAGTATAAATGGATGCATGTCATGATTATTTTATATGCCTGAGGAGTTAGTTAGTTTCCGTAAAGTTAGTATCTCAGAATGTCAATAAGTTAAATCTGTTAATAGTACTGTGTTTTTCCACATCTGGTATCACCAGACTGTACTCCAGCACAATATCTTGGTGTTGAGAAGTAGTATTCTTCTGAACCAAGTTTCCTAATTTACTTGCAGTTATTACAAGTGTTTTTACAAATTCATAAGTAATCTTTCTACAGTCTTAAAAACTATTCTAGTACTGTATCCTTGTTTTCTGGAAATACTAGCTGTAAAAATGAAAAGATAGACTGAGTATCTTTACAGTTTAAGTTATGAATGTTATCTTCTAATTTAAAAAGGATTGAACCTTTTAGAGTTAAAAATAAAAATAATACTTACAGTAGGATATAATTATTTATCTATTATTTATCTGATTGATATTACAGTTTAATCCTATTGGTATTAGTCTGCAGAATAGTTAAGAACACATTTATTTATTTATTGTATACTCTTTTATGTCAGCTAAAGCTTAGGTATATTGCAAACTATTACTCTAATTTCATATGTGGTAAATAGATGTATTTGCCTAAGCAGGAATATATATATATATATCTATATATATATATATATATATATATATACATATACATGAGATAAAGTTTTAAACATTATATGAGTATTAGGTAATTATACATAGTCTTTAGAACTAAATAGATAGATTAAAGTAGACAGTGAATAACAATATTAACCATAAGAACAATTGTATTCACAAAGGATGAAGTATCATTAATGTAAAAATAATAATATACTTATAATACAGTTAATATAAAGGCTTTACTAATGTAATAATTAATTTAATACTATATTATTACCACTGCAACCTTAAAATGATTATACTCTATCCATAAGTTAAATGAGGTTTATAAACAATAAATGGTTATACTCTGTATTTTACAAATAATTAAATAATACTCATAGATAAGGGTATAATAAACAATAGCACAACAGACTTATTTAATAAATAAAAAAATATGTTCTAGCATCATAGTTCTAGTAAATAGAAGACAAAGTATAAACTTGTACTGAAACCTTAATATTAAACTTTACATAACCATAAGACAAAGTTTTTTTTTTAATCACAGAAATTCCTTATAATAGATAAATTTCAGTATTATTAAACATGACTAAGATTGATACAGGAAAGCAACATCAAATAGCTATGATTTGATGTGAGGGTATAAACCCTGTATAAAAACCCTGTACTTATGATTTAAGAAGTTTTTAAATAACAAATAAATCAAATTTATAACCCTCGCAACATTTTCTTTTATTTTAAATAATTTACCAACTGAGTTATATTTATAAAGACAGGTAAAGTAACTGGATAAATTTAAACTATAAATTTTAGGGTCGAACCTTACAACTCCAGTTTACACAATTAAACAAATATTATGATGTAAGACAATGTTTCATCCACGGCCGCACCGTAAACCCACAGTTTAAGGGGTTGTAAACTTAAAATTAATTTATTCCTGTACAGAGCTTGGAAATAAGAGAAATGCATATTTAAAACAAAGCCAAGATACAGAAAAGCTGTTTAAGACGTCATATTCAAAACTCGGGTAAAAACCCTGAACGATTCTTAAGAATACAATAAAGTAAATAGAGTATAGAGGACGTAACCTCATATACGGGAAGGCTCGCAGCCATTGCCCTTCTACTTAGATACATTATTTTTTTTTTTATAGAAAACCTTAAACGCAGAATAAAGACAAGTAATTACAATATCGACCGAAGTCATAATAACCATGCGATAGCACAGGGTTGAACCTGTTAAAAACACTTTTAACTTACAGTTTCAAAGTTTAAACAGAGTTGAGGTAACTACAGAGTACATCACTCTAAGTCGAACCTTAACCACCCTAACAAACTAGCAAGGAGGAAACGCCATGGTGAAAACCAGGCTTACCAGGTAAAAGCCTCTCGCCAAAGTTTGGTGCCATCCACGCCTTAAGAGGAGCCAAAGCCTGCAGCAAGAAAATAGTATATTAAAACCTTATTTTCTTATGTGGCTAAACTGATGCTTGAACTGGAAAGATAAAAGGGTAACTGTAACTTATCGGTGATTTGAAGGAAAGGCAGTCACCATGTATAAACTGAAAGCCACGAACCAACTGGTGCATAAAACCCTTCCTTCGCCACCGAGAAGGTAGAATTGACAAAAATAGAAGAAATCTCCCACGATGGAAGCTTAATAGTAGCAAGCCGAGACTCACACTCACGCAATGATAGGATGGAGAGTGATGCTGCAGAGAATACCCTAGGCTTTTGACAAACTGATGACCGCCAACAGCAAACTTTCGACCCTCTCACAAAGCAGTAAAGGAGCACGAAGGACTGGAGCAGCATGCAAGCTGCTACCTCACAATGCAATAGCAAAGACGGGACAAGGAGGGTTCATAGAGTGTCCAAGCCCGAAGGCGAGGGAGAAAATGATAATGTTTAGGGTTGAGTCAAGGGTTTATACCGCCAGTGCATGGCTGAGGAGCGACCACGTCAGTACTTTAATATTGCATGCAAGTGGGTCGAAGTCCTATAGTTCTTTTACGAAGTTTTCCAATTGATTGGTTTCCAACAATTAGTAGCGTGGAGATCCCTTGTTTTGGTCGCTATGCCATAGTTTGACCTGCCTTATAATTTTCACAGCCGCATAGTTAGAACTTTGCAAATAAATACTATGCGTTATAACATTAAAAATATGCCTTGCATTGTTAAAAAACAAAACAATCATTACAATTATCATTCAAGAATTAGATCATGAGGTATTATAGGCATCAAAGTTTTGGTGTTGTTTATATAATTTGAGGACATGGGTTTAATGTTAAATTTATAGTTATTCATTTAACTTACCACTAGATTGCTATTTACCTAGTAGCAAATGGAAACGAAAGATTTATCATTTCCTTTGAGTCTTTAAATAGTGAAGTGATGTTAGGCATAATGGTTTACAATGCTACTACTATATGGCCATTTGCTATAGTTTAGTATATTTGGTAAAGATTGGTCATTTTGTTTTTTTTTACTTTAATTGGTAAAACTCAAACAATAAAACCTACTTATGTGGAGTAAGTTTACTCTAGTCTTTCTTTTAATTGTATTTGTCAATATAGTAACAATCTCTTAATAAGCCTTAGATTCCTATGGTAACAGTTAAGTTTTTGTTATCTTTTATATTCAAAGATTTATAAGGTTGACAAGTGGAGATATGACTAGTAGATTATTTAGAATCTCATAACCATTCTTGTGATAGAATAGTTTAGAAAATCATAAATGAGTTTGATCATGATAAATTAGGACTAAGTCTAAAGGTGCTCCTAGATTTTAATCAATTGTCATCACGGAAATAGGAGTAGTTTCCAATCAATGTAAATCCCTAAATGTTAAGAGAAGACAGATACCTAGCAGTAAATCCTGTAATTTCTGGTAGTAAGGAAAGTATATATATTGATTTTATCTAACTTCAGATCCTTATAATGGTAATTGCATATCAAAACATATCCTGATTATTAAAATTGGCATGATGTAGTAACATCAGATAAGTAAAATAGGACTGAATGTGGTAACCAGTTTTTAATTACTGTGTTAGATAATAAATATTATGAATGCATTACAGTAAACCAAATAATGATCCAGTATTCCATAGGGATACTTAATTCTGCTATTATAAAGGAAAATAGCTATCTTTTTCTCTAGTAATTCTAACCTTCTATCAGTGAAACCTTAAAGAGAAGTATAGGAAAGACTTTACCTGTAAAAGCTTGATAAAACTGGCTAGCATACATTTATACTTTTATTGAAGGAATTGGTATAGCATAATTTGTGTTATCTAATACTTTAAAAGATCTGTTAGCAGTGACCCGAACTTTACCTGTATATCTGTAAGAGAAAGAGAAACTGTTGCATTAGCTCGGAAGCTAAGTAAGCCCAGTCTGTCACAGCAATCCCCCCTTGCGGTTGCAAACAGAAATCAAACAGTAACTGACAGGAAACTCATCATATAAGTTAAGCACAAACAAAGATCAATCAGTTACAATTCTAGTAGCTTAAACTAATCAATCAGTTAATGACTGTATTAAATGTGATTATATGCCAATTTAAAAAGTTTTAAATTTTTTGAAAATTATGGGGTTTTGACATGAGACATAAGGGAGATATGCACAATGATGAATCCTGACTAGTGTGGGGTCCTATTGAAATGGGACTTAATTTCAGTCTCAACTTAAGCAACAAATTCCCCAGCATAGTGTCACACTATCCTCTACTTTCCAGTTTATCCAAAATATCCCCCCCTCAAGTCAAAATGATTATAGTCATCCACCACTCCATGGGATTAAAATAAGTCTGTTATACCAAAATCCTATCACCATCATGTGATAAGACTCTTAACATACCTACTTTCCTTGAATCCCAACACTTGGAGTGGAAACTCATACCATTTGTCAATCTTTCACAAACAATGCTCAGCATCGCGCTTTCCCCTTTGTCCGGGAGCGGTACCTTGTTCTCACCTCCTATCCCTTGTTGTCCACAAGCGGTGCCACCGCTTATGGCCCTTAGTCCATAAGCGTTTCTTACCAGAACCGCTCTATCATTGAAGGAAAAATGCGGTACCCTGGGTAAAAAAGAAAAAGGAGAAGTTTCTCGAGGCTTCTAGATGATGAGCCTCATTTCCTCCCTTATCCCTATCATTGTGGGTTAGTTGAGCTCAGGATCCCTCATCCTAGGATCTTAGAGGCCACCTCATCCACTAATCTCTCAACCATCCCTATCCATTTGAGCCTTATAAATACAAGCTCATGTCCATGGTTGAGGGGGAAACTCTTAAGGTATTGTTATGATGTTGGATTGATCACTTGGACCAAGCCATTGGAGAGCATAGAGAGCAAAAATTCAGAGCTTATGGGGATGAGAGTGCTTGGTTTCATGGAGATGCATGTCAACACTAAGGCTTGATTGGTTGTAAACTTCTCCATTTTATCTTAATGTAAAGTTGATTTCTGTCCCACATTATTGTTGTTGTTTGATTTCACATGTATGTTGTTAGATTCCTTAATCACTAACATGGATTAGTAGATTATATTCTGGCAGCTTTGATGTGTTTGCGTGTTTAAGCTAATTGCAGGTACACAAGGTTACTATCGAAGCATCACATTCTAGGTATCTACGGCATCTAGGGAGGGTCTTCAACCTTTGTCCTTCATTTGTTCTGGATATGAACCATTCAGACCAGTGGAACACCTTACTATCCGCAGAAGGTGAAATATTCCAGCTAACAAATCTGGCGACTCTACTGGGGAATAGATATATGTGTCAGTTGTTCTGATCTTCCTCAGTTCTTCAACTCTTGTCCGAATCCAGGCTCCTTCTTCAACTCTCTTCAGTTAGATCTTCTATCTGAATTAGTCAATTTGGGTTTGAAACTTCTAGATATGTTCAGATCTGAATCATTTCGACCTTTTGTGCTTTGTTTCCATACTCAATCTAGCAGTTTTTACCTTAATCTAGTCTTTTTCTGAATTGATCCATCGTTCTCTTTGCGTTTTGGAATTTTACAAGGAACTACACCCGTGCAGTGTACGAGGAGTGGTGCCACCGCTTGAACAGAGTGGGCAGCACACAGTGCCACTGCCTATATCACGTTGGCAAGAAGTGGTGCTGGGATATAACTGCTATGTCAACACCTAAGAAGTGCAGTGTCAGGTAGGCATCATTCCAAGACCTTCTTTTCCTCATTTTTTTTTGAAAGTTTGAGTTGTTTTGCTTTCAATCCTGCACTGTCAGGCTTGTGTGACAAAATCTTATGCTTTTGGCTTGAAATTTTATGGTTTAAGATTGGTTTGATCAAGAAATTCAAAAGCTAGATTAAGCTTTTCGATTGTTCATCTGCTTCTATGCTTGTTGGTTGTGTTTGCGAAAGGATTTCTTGTTTTTTAAAAAGCTTAGGGTGTTAGTAAGATCTCTTTTCATTTCTGTTATATAGACTAAAAGAAGAACACTAGATTAGCTTCTAGGTCTCATTTCTTGTTTGTATAGTAAACTTCTTTTTCTTCCTTTAAAAAAGAAAATTTTTGACTGAGACTAGGTTATCATCATTGAGCATTGGACATTGGTTCTCTGATTGGATTCACAAGCTTTTAGGCTCTTCATGTTATTTCGTCTCTTATGCATTTAGAATTATCTCAATCAAAATTTAAAAAATGGTAGTTTTAAGTTAGATTTGCTTATGTCTTAAGAAAATTGAAAAAATAGAGTGCATTTGCATATAGCATGCTTCTTATTTTTCTTTTAGAAAAATAGATTCTTCCCCTTCTTATTGCTTTCAAAAAAGAGAAATCAGTTTGGCAAAAGTGTGGCTTGTATTTTATTTTGTGTTCAAGACTGTTGTTTGGAAATATTTTTGGTTTTGAAACAAAATAAAATACTCTTTTTTCCTGCCGTAAGTAGGTATACTAAACAGTAAAGTGAAATATTTGCACAAGCATACTGCATGGTTTTACTTTTTGTCAAAACATCATCCATTCACCTAACCGTCCACTTTAAAATTAACAGTAGTTATAGGTTAAAATTTACGTAGCAATTGGAGTGATAGGTTAGAGATGTGTTCGGGCGTCGTTAAGTGTAGGAGCTGTCATTATTTGTCTGCATTACATTTTGGGACTTGCGCGGTTCTTCCACGTACCGTTGGTATATCGAATGGCCTTTCACGTACCCTTGAGGTATATAGAATGACCTTTTAAGTTTGTTATCACCAATTTCTTACGTTATGTCACCCCTTTGTGAGGAGGAACGAATTATATCTTTGATTACATTACTGAAGTGGATGTGCATGTGCCATTCTATCCTTGTCATGAAAAAAAATCAACGAATTGTGTGGGGTTTTGTTTCCCACTATGCCAAGCTCGGACTTATGATTACCTAGAAGTTAGGAACTAATAAAGGATCTGTTGGCGGGAGTCATGGGACTGCTAGTTCCTCCTTTTAGGTATAAAGAAGAGAGGAAAACAAAAAATAAGGGGGTTTCACTTTCTAATCTACATTTTTGGAAAATCAAAGTTTTGGCTGAAGAGAGGGACAATGGATTTCCTTGGGAGAATTTCTAGGTCCAACCGTTAACTACTTGGAGATCTTTGCGATATGGATTCAGATACCTCTGCGATGAATGGATGTTTGGCTCCCCATATGAGACCTTAAAGATATGGAAACATTTGATCTATGTGAGTATGTTTTCTTTTACTATATTTTAGAGTAATGTATGCTCTTAAGTTGTAGCAAGTATTTTGTCAAGAACCCTACCAAGCGTTTCCCAAAACGTCTATGACTAATCCATTATATAAAATATATGTATAAGATTTCAGAAACAATCTGCGATTGGTCTATGATCTGATCTTAAAACCGCCTTGCTCCTTGGATGAAGGTTTGAATCCATCTGTACCCAGAATTGCAGTTGATTAGATAATCTTCCATGATAAGAACTCCTTAGAGTTTGGTATAACGAATGGTTGCACAAAAGTTCATAATATATTGGTAAACATTGTATTAAGATCATGAAGGGATGTGTTTCCTTCACATGTTTTATTTAAGGATAGACGGTTGAAGCTTTGTAAGTTTTGTAGTTTGGAATAAGTTTTACTGAAAAGGTTTTCCAAGAAACTAGAAAGCCCTACAAAGAGGGAAATTGGTAATTTGAAAGTATATCTCTGTAGAAGAGATTTGAGGTAAGGAAAGATGGAAATGGATCTGCCACAACATTGCAATTCTTTCTCTTCGATAAAGTAATATAAAGACTAAGAAATTTTTGTCGACGTAGCCTCATGGATGGGGTGAACCACATATACTGATGTCTCACCTTTGTTTTGTGATTTATGTTTGTATATACTCATTTTCATAACGGCGTTTAAAGTATGGTGCACAATAAATGATTATGCTACATTTTTTATATTGGTACAATGGGTTATGAAAAAAATTTACAAGCATATTGTTTAAAAGTATTTTTCCTGTAGAAAGGCTACTTGGATAGCTAAATGATTCAATACCTCTTGTTTGAAATTTTGAGTTCAAGATAAGGAACTAGAATATTGATGTAAGGGTAAGTGATTAATGATTTGTAAGATTTTACTACCATGGTATTAGATTAGGGTAAAGTACTATTATTTTTTACAATTATGTGATTTCACACTCTCAAGAGATTAACATGGTTGACTTGTTGGCTATAGTAAAAGTGAAAATTTTCCCCCATTTATCTATAATTTACATTGAAGAATTTTGGTTTTGTTACAAGTCAAACCAAGAATAAACATATGCTCATACTTGGACTAATCACACGTACCCACTTTGTGATATATATGGACACCTAGTCCATTAGTTCCCTAATCTCACCCCCACGGTAGTCCATGCAGTGTGTTTAGAGCGAAAAAAAATGTAATAAACCCATTTGCACTCATTCTACTACCTTACAATGCCTCTCCCCCGTAATGAAGCCATTGTTTCACTAGGCAATATTTCCAAAACCTCAACCTTGAAGGTTACCCCACATGACGATAACATCGTCTCCCATCGAATCTACTCCTTATCCAAGACCCATTCATATAGACTATAGGGAACTCCTTCCACTTTTTAGTTACACACTATTCATTAGATATAGTTGCATTGCGATCATGATAGTTCCAATGGCTTATAACATCCTCCTTGTGCTTGGTTACATCTATGCCATCAATGATGTGGTGTATTCACTGTTTTGACTCATGATAGTTCCTCATGATGGACACTCATCACCATTGATCAAATCTCATACTATGATCCCCCATCACATAATTCACAAGACAAAATTTGATATTTTTTCACTCACATTAAGTCCATGTGCTATACGTTAACCTCAATTAATTATGCATCACCCACTCCCATCAAATGTGAACCCATGGCTCTAGAGATACCTCCTCGCCATTTGACCAAGAGGCTAAGAGGATTCATTCACTCTTCGAGGAATGATAACCTATTTCATCTGCATTCAGAAAGAAACTTGTAATATCTCCTTAACCCCATTCTTCCTAGAAGATGAATAATTTTGTAAGGCCATCACTCCTTTCACTAGTATTAGCGACCATGGCCGTATATTTGCTCCCATTGATAATACATAGGGTCCTGATCACTCATTATATACACCTTATGATTCAATATCCCTCAGTTCTATCATTGTTCCCTCTAAAATAAGATTGACTCTTATGATTGATAGGGATTTGTGGCATCCAAATCTATGTTTATCAATAATGCACCATACAATATATTGTCAAAGAATCTATGGAACCAACCCATCCCATGGATGTTATAGGACCTGGCGAATTTGATAGACTATTTTAGACCCTATTCTGTGGGTTCCCATCATTAAAATTCTTTCTTTTTTACCTACAGTTCATCGTCTTCTTTAATTGGAAGAAACCCTCCCATACTCTCTTCATAAGAATGCTAGTGGCAACATCATTTTCCCCCTTAGTCCCATACAACCTAGACCACCACACAACATAGACCCACATTTCATTCTTTGAGAGAGCCATCATTACATTTCCTTGTGTCTCATGTCCCTCAACATTATCCAACTACAATCCACATGGCCTAATCGAAATGATATGGCACCAACTAATGTAATTTATTCATATGGGGAGGTCCCTTCATATTTAGTCTCTTTGGTTACCCCTATACATATGGCATGTTCTCCTTTAGGGAGTGTCATCTATGGGAACCCTTCATTCCCTAGCCTCCTTTAAGGAGTGTCATCTGGGCGAACCCTTCATTCCCTACTCTACTTTAGGGAGTGCCAAATTTGGAAATCTGATAGCCTACTTCCCTCTAAAGGCCATCATAGAGGATCTTTCTCAAGTGTAAACATTTTTACACTGTCAAAACCATAAATTGATTTTTACATTCATATATGAAATACCAGAAAATCAGTGTTGAAATCATTATTCTACATAAAATAATGAAAATCACAGAGTTAAACTTGCAAGTCTTAACTAGTTTGGACCTTCTCCACTTATGGCGCCTTCCACCATCACTCTCTTTCCAGCATATTAGCACTCCATGTACCTATACTCTAAGGTATGGTATACAACTCTGAATCATATCTATATATATGCACTTACCTCCTTTGCATCTGGCCTACTCCTCACGACCGAAACCTTGATCCTATCGCAATGTCAAAAAGGTAATTCAATATACCTTCAGCTTGACTGTGATATCCAGTCGAAGGCTGCCATGTCCCAATACCGGCAGGCCACTGGCAGTCTCATCGCACCACCAGGGTTCATAACTATGGTGCATTTCTAAGTGCAATATGATGTTATTTCCCTTGATCCATTTGTACTGGATCTCAACCCTCGATCTTGTAAACTCATTAAACCTTATTTCTACACCGTCGATCAATCTACTCAACACTCGGCATCCGTTGATTACTATGTATAGAGATTCTATTCGACCTCTGCGCATTTTAAACATTGAATTTCCTGCAATTTGCGACAAGGTATCGACAGATTTCCCTCGTTCAATAAGCAATTCGATCAATATGCTCATAAGAATGATTCAAAACAAGGAATTTCTTTCAATTTCAATCAATGAACTCAAATTACCAATTACCCTATATACAATGTAACATACCATAAGTCTAACTCTATGTATCAATAAGAAATTAACTCTGTATACCCAAAATACATAAATTCAACCAATTTATTCACAAAGAAACCATCGTTTGAACTTGAATGCAACAAGGTAGATCAATATAAACAGAGACAATCAGGCTCTATGTATGCTTCAGAATCCCAAATCCGACTTTCCTCCTTCGACATAACCGATAATCCTTTACATTACATTCAAATTCTGTGAGTTCATAAAAGACTCTTCGAGTTAACCAAAGTTCAAATGAGCTACCTCTCCCCCTAACTAAATGATTCGAATTTTAGTTAAATACAAGTGCAGTTCAATTTTTCAAATGCTACAATGAAGGAACAGTATCCTTAACTAACTTAACTAACTCCTATGACTCACAAACAAACCACTTGAATATCTCAACAGACCTAACCTTATTTTTACACATGGAAAGGGTCGACTACCCTTATGTATATTTATTCATCTTTTCATACAATAAATCAAATTACATGCATGAGACCCTAGGTCTCCTTAGAAATTTGATTGACTCTCTGATGTCATGGATGACTTCACTTTCTGAGCCAATGCTCATGCATCAGACTCCCCAACTTGAAATTATTCATGGGCTCATGTGCATGAGCTCTTCAGTGAACTGCTACTTTTCTGTAACATTGCAGCAGTTACTCAAGTACTCTTTGTAAATACATCTACGTTGATCCCATACTTTGTTCTGCAATTATCCAGTAGCTTTCCTGATGTATTTTCTTTCAATCAACTGGATTTTGTCTCTAGCTACCTTCTTCCTTTCATGTACTAAATTCGTCTTTCATTTGTCTCTTTCAAACATTTCTGTAATGTCTGAAATGTCTTCAAGGTTCATCTTCTTAAGTTGTATCTTTAAGTTCTCTTTTATCACACCTCTTCCCTTTGCATAATTGTCTCCACAAACCAACTTTTCCCTGTATGTCACATCAATAGGCTCCTACAATTGTGCTCTAAAAATTTCATTTATTGACTATGCATACTCTTTACTTTGATTTTCTTGATAAGACAAGTCTTTAATCTCTTTTATGACAACTAGATATGGTTGTACATCTCCATGATCTGCAAAACTTGCATATACATAATTAGTTTGACAACTAAAAATCACCTCTTCCTCTTTAGATCCACAAACTTATTTGACATCGTCTTCATGAGACAAAGCTATGACAACTCCCGGAGGATGTCTATCTTTATCACCTGCAATTACACACAAATGATTGGTTTGAAAAACTAGAGATTCCTGAATATATGTTGATGCTTCTAGCATCATCTCTTTGCAATGATCTGAGCATTGCATACTTTTAATGAGACTATCAGCATGTCTCCTATCAACATCTCCACTAGAATCCTCTCCAAGGATTTCTCCTTGCTGCAACATAAAAAATTCATTGCCACACTGCTCAACATCTTCAGCTCTATTCTGAGATGCCATGTTGTCTCTCAAGCCAATTTCTTCCCCTATATTTTCCTTTATCCAATGAAAGGAAATTTGATTGCTACCAAGCAACTCTACTTCCTTATTCACTATCCTAACCATCCACTTGCAGAATACTTGCAATAAAATCATCAAATAGATATTTAAAACATAGACATTCCACATGTCCATGATTCCACCTTTATTTTCATCCTTTTCAAACTGTTGGACAATGTTTAGCAATTGTCCCTAGGCTTTCATTTGTGCAACTTGCAGTTAAACACAAATCATTAGCATCAAATTCACAAGCCTCTTTAGCCTCCACTAATACATTCTCCTCCAACATTCCATGTTGCTATGCTTCTGCAAAGCAGTCTTTGAGATCCTCAAAATACCTTTCTTCAACATTCCCCTCTTCCATCTCACACTGATATGAATTCTTTGCAATATTCATGAGTTTGTCACGAAACTCTGTATCATCATCCTCTTTCTATTTATCAAGGTACCCACCTTGCCCAGGTTCACACATGATGTGAACTTCCTCTTCATGCTCAGCTTCCCTTAGACTTTCCCCTTCCTTCACCCAAACACTAATCTTGTGCTTGAGATTCTTGGCATATAACCTCTTTATAGGCCATTGCACTTTCCTCTTCGGTTTCCATCCATAATACTAACCTTCTCTAGCTTCCTCATGCAACACTTATGTCACTTTACTAAGCCTCTTCTTCATCTTAGTAACCTCTCTATCAAAGCTGCTTTGACTCATCCTCTTGACACCAATTGCACTGACATATTCTCTTGTTCTATTGTGGCTTCCTCTTAAACCCTTTAGATAACTGTCAGTAGTCATATTCCATACCTCCTGCATGTAAATATTTTGCCTCGCTCTGATACCAAAAAGTATAGCCTACCTCCCTCTAAAGGCCATCAGAGAGGATCTTTCTCAAGTGTAAAGGCATATATTTTGCATAATATTAGAATTTTTTAAGTATAATATTAGAACTATACTTAAGTATAATATTAGAATTTTTTTAAAATACAATGAAACCAAGGCATATATTTTGCAGAGCCCTCTATACACCCAACCTCCAAAGTTACACAACATTGGCTAAACCAAACCTCAATCTTACACAAAGTCAGACCTTATTACAACAAACACTAGCAAAAAAAAACATTTTTTCCAAAAATAAATTATGCTATAGGCATTTAAAATCTACATCCTAATGATTTGTTAATCAACCAAGGAATTGAATATATATCTGGATAAACATTTAGCACAAACCTCTACACAACCAAGCTCCATATTAATAGTTTACATCGGATCCCAAGGCATATTTCACAATATGTAGACACAATGGGAAACTTCCATAATTCTCTACACAACCAACACCCAGCGATAAACCAAGGTATGGGTTCTACATAGCCCTCTATACACACTGCATCACCCACATCCTCCACCCAATGGGGTGAGATAGCCAAGATAAAATACATGAGTTCAAAGAAAACCTCCTACACCACAATATGAAAACCTTCTACCTAGACACAAAACATATGACACCTTGACCCTCAATCTGATTGGGTATCAATGAAACAAACACTACAACCAAATAGAAGATAAACGACACAAAGACAACCCACTAGGTATAAATGTAGCAGACAAGAAATCACACATCAACAACATCCACGATAAAGTTAAGGAAGAAGGCATGAGCCCCCAATACAAGACAATGGGTTGAATAAGAATAGTATACAAATGAATCGCAGCTAAGAGATGGAATTCTCCACACCGTTGACACCCCTTTCCAACTATCATGCCTTTGACACCACTAAGAGTGAAAAATAGTAAAACCTCTTATTTACCATTTAAGCCCCCTTGTCGAAAACCTTAGGTGGGATGACACCAACAAGGAGACCTGCACTGAATGAAACCCCTTAACCCAATCAAATCACCAATTTCCTAGCCAAAACCATGGAAAACTACAAGGATCATGAGACTAATCACTATATGTCCCACATGGATGAAAAGTTATTCTAAGACCACAAATAAATATATGATTATTAATTTATCTTAATGAACTCCCAATAACAAGGTTGATCAAAAATATACTTCTAAGTAAAAAAATAATTTTACAATAATTAAGTACATTGTTTAATTGTTTACGAAAATAATCAAGTACCTTGTTTCAAAGTTTTTTTTTTACTTTATTTAATTGTTTACTCAAATTATTAAATACCTTGTTTCATAGTTTTTTTTTAAGAATTTATGTTTATACGTAATTGGCCACTTTTTTAGTTAGATATAAATTTACAAGGTTTTAAGTTGACAATATCTATTAATCATTATCAACTCAAGGTCGACATTATCCATTTGAAGTTCACAATATCGATGAATCACTATCAACTAAAGGTGAAAAATATTGAAAAAAGAATACCAGTTAAAAATAATACTAGTTAAATACCTAGTTGACCTGTTCATTAGAATATCTATTAATTGTTATAAGTCATGGTGAAATGGAGATGCTATAAAACAGTTCAAGAAACAAACCAAAAACTTGTCAAAGAGTTCTTTGCTCTTTGTTTATATGGTGAAAATATTACATATATTTGGGCTTCCAAATAAGTTTTAGAAAGTCATTTTCCAGGCCAAATCAAACTATTGTTGTGATTAAATAGCTCGAGCTATACCTGTGGGCCTGATATATTGTAAACTAATGTCGTAATTAGATAGCCCGAGATATACCTATGGGTGGGCCTGATATATTATAAACTACTGTTGTAATTAGATATCTCGAGCTATACATGTGGACTTGATATATTATAAAATTAGAGCTAGTAGTTTTTTATTTCTATTCGTATAAGTAACATTGAAATTATTTACTCTTGGGTTAGCTGAAAGCATGTCTAATTTGACGCAAGATGAAGATCCTGGGGTTGTGAAGGATTGCATCTAATACATATAAACATGTGTTATCAAAAGACATTCATAAAATGATAAGGCATGTTTTTAGTAGCGAACTTGTCAGCAATTTTCAATTTTCTCTCCATGGTGGAATATTTATTTTAGTTTTTTTAATAAGATGCAAAAGTCTTAACTATGAAATGGGAGCTTAGTGAGCTATGATATCTAAAGCATAGTTGTAACATTTTTACTAAAAAAATAATGAAAAAACTTTGATTTCTTTACATTCCAATTTAACAACATATAGATGCATTCCTTGGCATCTATTTATATTCTCATCTAACAAAATTTGGATGCATTCTTTGACATCTTTATATATTCTAATCTAACAAAATGTAGATGCCTTCAAATGATGTGGGATGGTATGTTGTATGGTCAATTTCTTTATTGTTGAAGGAACAAATTGCTTTATGTACTAAACTTTTTAAGCTAGTCTTCATTGATATGTTGATCACCCTTTATTCGATTAGGAATACTTGTCTCTTGTGAGCCTTTGCCTCTACAAAAGCATATGCCTTCTTCTTTGACATTGGCATTTGTTCATGAAATTCATTTGGAATGTTATTGCAAAGACCTTGTAGCTGAATTACTAGAACATTTTTCAAAATGTTTATGTTCGTCACATCGTAGTTGTTTCTGAATTGGGAGATGATGATGAACAAGTCATCTTTTTCTCTTGCCTTTGCTCCAGGCACAATGCTAGCTGCAAAACACACCCAAAACTATATGTCAATAAAAACAAATATTCATTTCTCCTATTTGCAAATATAAAGAGAGGAAAAAGACAATTAAAACTTGTACCTGTGATTTCAAATAATCCTTGCAAATGTGCAGAGCTTAATATGGTGTTGGCATATGCTCCACCCTCTGACCCAAATACAAAACTTGTTAGTAGCATACCTTATGAACAAAATCACAAAAATGACTAATAAAAACATTTTAACCCATGAATGATAGTTTCCAAGAAAAACTAACAACATATCAAATATGAATGAACTGAATATTATTAAAAAAAAAAAAAAAAAAATTCTCAATCTTGCCTTTATCCATTGTGTCATATTAAACATGAAAAAACTGAATATTAATAATAAGACAATAAGAAAAAGAAAAAAAAAACTTGTATCAATCTTGCTTATCAAATATAAAGAAGTGAACAACAACAACAGCTTCATACAAGATCTCATATTGGTTTCAATATTGCCTTAATCCACATTCTTATTTATCTTATTCACATCATATAAAATCTCATATTAGTTTCAATATTGCCTTAATCCACATTCTTATTCACCTTCATTGGTATCTTATTCACATCCATGAGTATCTGCAATGTACAAACTTTTAATTTTCAATTAACAAATCAGAAAAAAACCAGCAGCATCTACCCACACAAATGCATATATTTATTGGTGTAAATTTATTTATGCATATGGATATATCAACACCAAGATGATAAAATTTTTATATATTAAACAAAATTACAATTTAAAAAATTTAATACATGTGGGTGCTTCATAAATCTCTGAAATTTTGTAGTTTCATAGTGGAAAAAAAAATTTGATAAAATAAAAAGAAACTCACATTTTAACCATGCAGTTAAACCTTAGAATCCAGCATGGTGTTTTTATCCAACGAAGATCAAAAAGGCTCCAATGCTATAAATACATTTCCAAAATTCTGAATCAAGATGATAAGTAGACCTATGTTCTGAATCAAACTTGGAAATAGAACCATTTTATAAAAAACCTGGAGCTCTCAAAAATTTTGAATGCAAACAGAAACTCTCAAGAAACTCTCCATTTTATCAGGACAAACAAAGGAAAAAATGCTTTCAATCTGGTTACTCTCTCCCCATATGTTTGTATTTTATATAGCCTAGAGATGGGTGTGGACAGGCCTTTACCGATAATCTTTCTTCTTTTTCCGGCGATTTTTCGCTGGAATTTGGAGACTGCAAATCGATTTTCCCTGTTTTACTGAGAACCTTCCGTATTTCCAATGCGATTTTAGGGTTCTTCAGGGTGGTTAGCCCGGTCAGATGTCTTCCATATATTGAAGTGACAAATTTCGAGGTCTCTAACAAGAACCTGTCAGGATTTTCCAGAGGTGCATAAGGTGTGTACTAATTTCAACTCATGTCTCAGTTCATGCGAATGATCCTGTCCAAATATGATGGAAAAATATCGAACATATTTTTTTTAATTAGTTTTTTTATTAAAATATTTATAAAAATCTAATTTGAAACACTTTAATTCATAATTAGAATAAATAAAAATGCAATTTCAAATGTAATGTTACAAGAAAATTCTTCGTTGGAGATATATGTGAAAACATTTTAATTTTTAGATAATGTGTCCCAAAATATATCTTATAAAATATTAAAAGTAGCAATATATTATTGGCATTATTGATATTAAAATCATTAATTCAATAGAAAAATAAAGGTTTTACACAAAATCATGAAGATACTTAAAATAATGGTTTGAAAGTTTTAGTTCATGTTTTAAACAATGTTTTATGAATGCAAGATCAAAATTGCAATTTTATTACTATTTTAGAATTAAATATAAATATAAAAATATTAATAATAAATTAATAAAAAAATATTTGTTAAAATTTAAGTTAAAATGTTTTATTAATGTTTAAATACAATATACTAAAATACAATTTTGATGTGAATTATTAAAAACAATTAATTAATATAGTCAGACATTATATTACAAGAAAATTGAAAATAATTGTTACTTACTAAACCAATATATGTTTTTAATGCAAAAACAACAATTAATATATGAATTATTAAAAATAATTAATTAATATTTAGACAATACAATATCATTATTACAAGAAAATTGAAAATGATTGTTAATTATTAAATTAGTAATTATTAAATTTAAATGAAGATTTTGTGTTTGTTACGGTTATGGCTTATTAAAACTAAAAATTGTTTTTGAATAATTAGGTAGTATAAAGTCACCAAACAAGTAGGTTTTAGTATAGAACAAGGAATTATAAAATAAGATTTTACAATATGAAAAGGATAAGTATTATAGGTTTAAATATAGACAAGGTAAATTAACATAGTATTAAAGTACATCTTGTTTCATTATTAGAAGTGGCTTTATGAAACATATGAATTTCACAATGTAATAATTTTTTTGTTTTAAAACCAAAATGGAGTTATGACTATGATCTTGCAAGAAAATCATTGTTGTCTCCTTATGATTTAGTGTTACTAGTGATTGTTATCAAGAATTTTTGCAACACTTTTGCTTCCTTATGATGGAATGTTACTAGTGAATGTCAATAAGAATTTTTGCAACACTGTTGCCTCCTTATGATGGACTGTTACTAGTGATTGTCATCATGATTTTTTTATAATTTTTTCATATAGTATAATTTCATTTATAATGTTGTCATGTTTTATTCATAAGAATATGAATTAGAAAACTAAAAGTGACAAATAATATTTGAATAAGTTTCAAGAATATGTTTACTCAAGTGGCAAATTGTCATATTAATCCAATTCATTAATTAATTGTCACCTCAATGGAATTTTTGATTGTTTTAGCCACTTAAGCAACGACCACCTCCTCTTTTTTGGCCATAGTATAAGGTGAACTTAGGAAATGATACATAGGGAGGAAATGAGACCAAAATAAAAAAAAAAGTATCAAAACAAATTCTCTTTAAAGAATACATTAAGGCCAAAACATTGTAAAATATATGAGACGTAAGGGAGACATGCATAATGATGAATCCTTACTAGTGTGGGGTCCTATTGAAATAGGACTTAATTTGAGTCTCAACTTAAGCAACAAATGCCCCATCATAATGTCGCACCATCCTCTACTTTCCATTTTATCCAAAATCCCCACGCCACCCCCCCCTGTGGTCAAAATTATTATAGTCATCCACCACTCCATGGGATTAAAATAAGACAACACACTATAAGCACCCATGGTATGTGGTAAATACTAGTAATGTTGGGGGCACCTATAATCCCCACCATAACTATAGTCATGTAACATCCATGGGGTCTTCACTCAATGAAACTATGCCATAACACCTTCATTCATGGGATATTAAATAATACCCCTAATTTCACTCGATATTGATATTTACCAAAATCCTTTTTTGATCCCCAATCCCAATACACATTTACAATTAAAAAATCATATTTTTACGAGATATTACATATTTTTACTAGATACAAATTTTTACACCACCCAATACCTATAAACCCCTCATACCCTACTCCCCACCCCCAATACCTACAATAAATTGACCTTACTTAAATTCACAATTTAAAAACACCCCTTTATGAATGCATGTGATAAGATATTGGTCAACAAGGTGAATTCCCCGTGGTAACGTCCACTTAGACCTCGATCAAAAAACATGCAGAGTAATCAAATAGGTACTTAAGATAAAATTTGTTTTATCTACAAAAAGTAACGCTAGATATATAAAGACAAATCTAGGGAATTTGGTTTTGGATACACAGAGAAAATGTCGTTTGAGATAACAAGCATACCATTAATATAAACCACTTTCTTTTCTTCTTTGGAAAAGGTGTACGGGTCAAGGAGCCAAAACACCTTAGGTCATCTTTCCACTCCGTATAGACGCACCAAGTTTGTCACAAGTTTGTTATCACCGATTTCTTAGGTTATGTCGCCACTTTGTGAGGAGGAACAAATTATATCTTTGATTACATTACTAAAGTGGATGTGCATGTGCCATTCTATCCTTGTCATGAAAAAAAAATCAACGAATTGTGTGGGGTTTTGTTTCCCACTATGCCAAGCTCGGACTTATGATTACCTAGAATTTAGGAACTGATAAAGGATCCGTTGGTGGGAGTCATCGGACTGCTGGTTCCTCCTTTTAGGTATAAAGAAGAGAGGAAAACAAAAAATAAAGGGGCTTCACTTTCTAATCTACATTTTTGGAAAATCAAAGTTTTGGCTGAAGAGAGGGACGATGGATTTCCTTGGGAGAATTTCTGGGTCCAACAGTTAACTACTCGGAGATCTCTGCGATTTGGATTCAGATACCTGTGCGATGAATGGATGTTTGGCTCCCCATATGAGACCTTAAAGATCTGGAAACATTTGATCTATGTGAGTATGTTTTCTTTTACTATATTTTACAGTAATGTATGCTCTTAAGTTGTAGCAAGTATTTTGTCAAGAACCCTACCAAACGTTTCCCAAAACGTCTACGACTAATCCATTATATAAAAGATATGTATAAGATTTCAGAAACGTCTGCGATTGGTCTACGATCTGATCTTAAAACTGCCTTGCTCCTTGGATGAAGGTTTGAATCGATCTGTACCCAGAATTGCAGTTGATTAGATAATCTTCCATGAGAAGAACTCCTTAGAGTTGGGTATAACGAATAGTTGGACAAAATTTCATAATATATTGGTAAACATTGTATTAAGATCATGAAGGGATGTGTTTCCTTCACATGTTTTATTTAAGGAGAGACGATTGAAGCTTTGTAAGTTTTGTAGTTTGGAATAAGTTTCAATGAAAAGGTTTTCCAGGAAACTGGAAGGCCCTACAAAGAGGGAAATTAGTAATTTGAAAGTATATCTCTGCAGAAGAGATTTGAGGTAAGGAAAGATGGAAATGGATCAGCCAAAACATTGTAATTCTTTCTCTTCGATAAAGTAATATAAAGACTAACAAATTTTTGTTGACGTAGCCTCATGGATGGGGTGAACCACGTATACTGATGTCTCACCTTTGTTTTGTGATTTATGTTTGTATATACTCATTTTCATAATGGTGTTTAAAGTATGGTGCACAATAAATGATTTATGCTACATTTTCTATATTGGTACAATGGGTTATGAAACACATTTACAAGCATATTGTTTAAAAGTATTTTTCTTGTAGAAAGGCTACTTGGATAGCTAAATTATTCAATAACTCTTGTTTGAAATTTTGAGTTCAAGATAAGGAATTAGAATATTGATGTAAGGGTAAGTGATTAATGATTTGTAAGATTTTACTACCATGGTATTAGATTAGGGTAAAGTACTATTAGTTTTTACAATTATGTGATTTCACACTCTCAAGAGATTAACCTGGTTGACTTGTTGGTTATAGTAAAAGTGAAAAATTTCCCCCATTTATCTATCATTTACATTGAAGAATTTCGGTTTTGTTACAAGTCAAACCAAGAATAAACATACACTCATACTTGGACTAATCACATGTACCCACTTTGTGATATATATGGACACCTAGTCCATTAGTTCTTAATCTCACCCCCACGGTAGTCCATGCAGTGTGTTTAGAGCAAAAAAATGTAATAAACCCAATTGCACTCATTCTACTACCTTCCAATGCCTCTCCCTCGTAATGAAGCCATTGTTTCACTAGGTGATATTTCCAAAACCTCAACCTTGAAGGTTACCCCACATGAGGATAACATCATCTCCCATCGAATCTACTCCTTACCCAAGACCCATTCATATAGACTATAGGGAAATCCTTCCACTTTTTAGTTACACACTATTCATTAGACCTTATCCTTATAGTTGCATTGCGATCATGATCGTTCCCATGGCTTATAACATCCTCCTTACATCTATGCCATCAATGATGTGGTGTATTCACTGTTTTGACTCATGATAGTTCCTCATGATGGACACTCATCACCATTGATCAAATCTCATACTATGATCCCCCATCACATAATTCACAAGACAAAATTTGATATTTTGTCACTCACATTAAGTCCATGTGCTATACGTTAACCTCAATTAATTATGCATCACCCACTCCCATTGAATGTGAACCCATGGCTCTAGAGCTACCTCCTTGCCATTTGACCAAGAGGCTAAGAGGATTCATTCACTCTTCGAGGATGATAACCTATTTCATCTGCATTCAGAAAGAAACTTGTAATATCTCCTTAACCACATTCTTCCTAGAAGATGAATAATTTTGTAAGGCCATCAATCCTTTCACTAGTATTAGTGATCATGTCCATATATTTGCTCCCATTGATAATACATAGGGTCCTAATCACTCATTATATACACCTTATGATTCAATATCCCTCGGTTCTATCATTGTTCCCTCTCAAATGAGATTGACTCTTATGATTGATAGGGATTTGTGGCATCCAAATCTATGTTTATCAATAATGCACCATACAATATGTTGTCAAAGAATCTATGGAACCAACCCATCCCATGGATGTTATACCACCTGGCGAATTTGATAGACTATTTCAGACCCTCTTTTGTGGATTCCCATCATTAAACTTATTTTTTTTTACCTATAGTTCATCGTCTTATTTATTTGGAAGAAACCCTCCCATACTCTCTACATAAGAATGCTAGTGGCAACATCATTTTCCACCTTAGTCCCATACAACCTAGACCACCACACAACATAGACCCACATTTCACTCTTTGAGAGAGCCATCATTACATCTCCTTGTGTCTCATGTCCCTCAACATTATCGAACTACAATCCACATGGCCTAATCAAAATGATATGGCACCAATTAATGTAATTTATTCATATGGGGAGGTCCCTTCATATTTAGTCTCTCTTGTTACCCTTATACATATGGCATGTTCTCCTTTAGGGAGTGTCATCTATGGGAACCCTTCATTCCTTAGCCTCCTTCAAGGAGTGTCATATCTGGGAACCCCTTATTCCCTACTCTACTTTAGGGAGTGCCAAATTTGGAAATCTGATAGCCTACTTCCCTCTAAAGGCCATCATAGAGGATCTTTCTCAAGTGTAAACATTGCTACACTGTGAAAACCATAAATTGATTTTCAAATTCATATATGAAATACCAGAAAATCAGTGTTTAAATCATTATTCTACATAAAATAATGAAAATCACAGAGTTAAACTTGCTAGTCTTAACTAGTTTGGACCTTCTCCACTTATGGCGCCTTCCATCATCACTCTCTTTCCAGCATATTAGCACTCCATGTAACTGTACTCTAAGGTATAGTATGCACTTACCTCCTTTGCATCTTGCCTACTCCTCACGACCGAAACCTTGATCCTATCGCAATGTCAAAAAGGTAATTCAATATACCTTCAGCTTGACTGCGATATCCAGTCGAAGGTTGCCATGTCCCAATACCGGCAGGCCACTAGCAGTCTCATCGCACCACCAGGGTTCATTACTATGGTGCATTTCTGAGTGCAATATGATGTTATTTCCATTGATCCATTTGTACTGGATCTCAACCCTCGATCTTGTAAACTCATTAAACCTTATTTCTACACCGTCGATCAATCTACTCAACACTCAGCATCCGTTGATTACTGTGTATAGAGATTCTATTCGACCTCTGCGCATTTTAAACATTGAATTTCCTGCAATTCGCGACAAGGTATAGACAGATTTCCCTCGTTCAATAAGCAATTCGATCAATATGCTCATAAGAACGATTCAAACAAGGAATTTCTTTCAATTTCAATCAATGAACTCAAATTAGTAATTACCCTATACACAATATAACATACCATAAATCTAACTCTATGTATCAATAAGAAATTAACTCTGTATACCCAAAATACATAAATTCAACCAATTTATTCACAAAGAAACCATCGTTTGAACTTGATTGCAATAAGGTAGATCAATATAAACAGAGACAATCAGGCTCTGTCTATGCTCCAGAATCCCAAATCTGAGTTTCCTCCTTCGACCTAACCGCTAATCCTTTACATTACATTCAAATTATGTGAGTTCATAAAAGACTCTTCAAGCTAACCAAAGCTCAAATGAGCTACCTCTCCCCTTAACTAAATGATTCGAATTTTAGTTAAATACAAGTGCAGTTCAATTTTTCAAATGCTACAATGAAGGAATAATATCCTTAATTAACTCAACTAACTCGTATGACTCACAAACAAACTACTTGAATATCTCAACAGACCTAACCTCATATGTTACACATAGAAAGGATCGATTATCCTTATCTATATTTATTCATCTTTTCATAAAATAAACCAAGTTACATGCATGAGACCCTAGGTCTCCTTAGAAATTTGATTGACTCTGTGACGTCATGGATGACTTCACTTTTGAGCCAATTCTCATGCATCAGACTCCCCAACTTGAAATTATTCATGGGCTCATGTGCATGAGCTCTTCAGTGAACTGCTAATTTTATGTAACATTGCAGCAGTTACTCAAGTACTCTTTGTAAATACATCTATGTTGATCCCATGCTTTGTTCTGCAGTTATCCAATAGCTTTCCTAATGTATTTTCTTTCAATCAACTGGATTTTGTCTCTGGCTGCCTTCTTCCTCTCATGTACTAAATTCTTCTTGCCTCTGTCTCTTTAAAACATTTCTGTAATGTCTGAAATGTCTTCAAGGTTCATCTTCTTAAGTTGTATCTTTAAGTTCTCTTTTATCACACCTCTTCCCTTTACATAGTTGTCTCCACAAACCAACTTTTCCCTATATGCCGCATCAACATGCTCCTGCAATTGTGCTCTGACAATTTCATTTATTGACTGTGCATAATCCTTACTTTGAATTTCTTGATAAGACAAGTCTTTAATCTCTTTTATGACAACTAGATATGGTTGTACATCTCCATGGTGTGCAAAACCTGCATATACATAATCAGTTTGACAACTTAAAATCACCTCTTCCTCTTTAGATCCACAAACTTCTTTGACATCATCTTCATGAGACAAAGCTATGACAACTCCCAGAGGCTGTCTATCTTTATCACCTGCAATTACACACAAATGATTAGTTTGAAAAACTAGAGATTCCTAAATCTATGTTGATGCTTCTAGCATCATCTCGTTGCAATGATCTAACCATTACATACTTTTAATGAGACTATCAGCATGTCTCTTATCAACATCTCCACTAGAATCCTCTCCAAGGATTTCTCCATGCTGCAACATAAAAAATTCATTACCACACTACTCAACATCTTCAGCTCTATTCTAAGATGCCATGTTGTCTCTCAAGACAATTTCTTCCCCTTTATTTTCCTTTAGCCAATGAAAGGAAATTTGATTGCTACCAAGAAACTCTACTTCCTTATTCACCGTCCTAGCCATCCACTTGCAGAATACCTGCAGTAAAATCAGCAAATAGATATTTAAAACATAGACATTCCACATGTCCATCATTCCACCTTCATTTTCATCATTTTCAAACTATCAAACAATGTTTATAAATTGTCCCTAGGCTTTCATTTGTGCAACCTGCAGTTAAACACAAATCATTAGCATCAAATTCACAAGGCTCTTCAGCCTCCACTAATACATTCTCCTCCAACATTCCATGTTGCTATGTTTCTGCAAAGCAATCTTTGAGATCCTTAAAATACCTCTCTTCAACATTCCCCTCTTCCATCTTACAGTGATATGAATTCTTTGCCATATTCATGAGTTTGTCACCAAACTCTGTATCAGCATCCTCTTTCTGTTTATCAAGGTACCCACCTTGCCAAGGTTCACACATGATGTGAACTTCCTCTTCATGCTCAGCTTCCCTGAGACTTTCCCCTTGCTTCACCGAAACACTAAGCTTGTGCTTAATATTCTTGGCATATAATCTCTTTACAGGCCATTGCACTTTCCTCTTCGGTTTCCATCCATAATATTGACCTTCTCTAGCTTCCTCATGCAACAGTTATGTCACTTTACTAAGCCTATTCTTCAGCTCATTAACCTCTCTGTCAAAGCTGCTTCGACTCATCCTCTTGACACCAATTGCACTGACATATTCTCTTGTTCTATTGTGGCTTCCTCTTAAACCCATTAGATAACTGTCAATAGTCATATTCCATACCTCCTGCATGTAAATATTTTGCCTTGCTCTGATACCAAAAATGATAGCCTACCTCCCTCTAAAGGCCATCAGAGAGGATCTTTTTCAAGTGTAAATATTATTACACTATCAAAACGGTAAATTGCTTTTCACATTCATATATGAAATACCATAAAATCAGTTTTTAAATCATTATTCTACATAAAATAATGAAAATCACATAGTTAAACTAGCTAGTCTTAACTAGTTTATACCTTCTCCACTTATGGCGCCTTCCACCATCACTCTCTTTCCAACATATTAGCACTCCATATACCTATACTCTAAGGTATAGTATACAACTCTAAATCATATATGTATATGCACTTACCTCCTTTGCACCTGACCTAATCCTCATGACTGAAACCTTGATCCTATCGCAATGTCAAAAAGGTAATTCAATATACCTTCTATTAATTTGGCATAGTGGTCTAGGAACTGAAAACACAGTCTCACAAAGAATACAAACAGATAATCATAAAATTGGAAAAATGGTGTTGCAATGGAAGTAGCAGCTCAGTATAATCAAATGAATAATGAATAATACAATACAATGATCGTGCCAGATGCATGAATTCCAAGACAATTCGAATTCCCAAGGAGGTCATTCGAATTGAGTGAGTGAGTCTAGATTAACTGAATGTAAGCCACAGTGAACACTCAAGATAACCATCGATTAAAACCCTAATTGACTCAACTAAACCCTAACTGAAGTGAGAGTGTAATAAATGACTGAGTCTAACTGAAAGTAGCTTAGACACATGTCACTGCAAGCCAACCAACAAGTGGTAGTGCATCAATGACTCCAATGAACCCCGATGAGGTTAACTGAAGTGTAACTGACCATTAGAAGTGGTTGGAGGCGCCCCTATTGACTCCAATTCATTAAATAATCATTAAATAATCAATTTAATGAAGGAAGGTGCCTTCATTGCTCTATTTAACTAATTGTAACCATCAGTTAGCAATAAGGGGCATTTATGACACTCAAATCACCCTCGAAGTGCTCCAGTTAGCCTCCCCGAATGAAGGAGAAGGATAAGTTAGCCTCCTTGACTGAAGGTAAGCATGGGTGTGCTCATGTTGATGTCATACGGTGCTTGCCTGATGTCAATTAAGTCAATAAAAATTAGGATAGTGGTTTAGCTAGGCCAAATTGACCAAAATGAGTGTGTATGATGGTAAATGTCTCCAACACCTCCCCTTAAGCTATACTCAGGAGAAGTAGAAAACATAAAGTGCATAATAATGCTAGGGCCTCGACAACTAGGGCCATAGGTCAACTTGTAAAATACTGAAACTCAAACAATGCTCAAAAACAAACTAAGTGAGGAAAAGAGGGAAAACCCCGTGGGAAAAACTCCCCCTCAAGCTGAACACTGGAAGTAGTTGGATCACCCTGTTGAACTCACCCCCAACAGTGAACAAAGATAAGTGAACTTCTTTTTAGAAAATCCCTTAGTGAAGATGTCTACAATCTGCTCATTAGTTGGGCAGTATTGCGGAATGATGGTCCTGTCATGCATTAGCTCCCTGATATAGTGCATGTGTATTTCTACATGCTTGGTCCTACGCCTGGTAACTAGCTCTGTGGATATCTTAATATCACTTTGATTGTCACAAAAGAGGATAGTGGATCAAGATCAAACTCTTAAAGAATGCCTTGCAATCAAACAGCTTGGACGCAAGCATTCACCGCTCCTCGATACTCGGCCTCTACTGAAGACAATACTATGGCAGCCTGTTTTTTTCTGGACTAGCAAATGGGACCACCACCAAACCTGAAGAAATATCCAAAAGTTAACTTCTGATAAATAGAATCACCCGCCCAATCGGAATCTATGTATCCAACCAGCTCTAGCTCGGAGTCTGCAGCATAGTGAATGTCGTAGGTCTTGGTTCCCTGAATGTACTGGAGGATCCTCTTGGCTGCCTTCCAATGAAGACCATGGGGCTACTACATGTATATTGATACATCATTCATAGCATAACAGATATCAGGCTAAGAATGAGTCAAGTACAACAAGCTACCAATCAGCTATCGATAAATAGTGCAGTCCATGGGAGGTGTGCTTTTTCCTTCATCAAGGATGATCCCTGAAAGGAAACGGAATGGTGCAGGACTGCATTTAGCCATGTTAAACTTGAATAACAGGTCTGATATGTATTTGGACTGAGTGACCATTATCCCATCAGAATTTTGCTCAATTTGGAGCCCCAAAAATTGTTTTAAGAGCCCCAAATCACTCATTTCAAATGCATTGTGGAGAGCAGATTTGATGACTGAAATAGAAGAAACTGTGCTACCTATGATCAGTAAGTCATCAACATACAAAATAATAATAATCAAATTACCATCAGACTACTATATATACACATTTGGATCTAATCTACACCTTTGGAAGTTTTGTGAGAGAAGGCATCCATCTTGGAATACCACTCTCTTGGGGCCTGTTTTAACCCATATAGTGACTTATTTAGCTTGAAAACCAAAGATGGATCAGAGATGTATCTCTTAGGCTACTTCATATATATCTCCTCATTAAGATCTCCATGCAGAAAGGCTGACTTAACATCCATATGATACACTTCCTAGTGCTTAGATGTTGAAATTGCCAAAACTAGGCGAATGGAGTCCATTTTTGCAACCGGTGCAAAAGTCTCATGGTAGTCCACACCTTGGACCTAGGAGAAACCTTTTGCCACCATCCTTTCCTTATATTTTTAGGTGTTTCCATCTGCAACAACCTTAGTCTAAAACACCCACTTGCATTGAACCAATTTCCTTCCCGGAGGAAGAGAAACTAGCTCCCAAGTAGTGTTTTTCTGAAGATAATTCATCTCTTCATCCATGGCAAATTGCCATCTCGGATCCTTCCGAGCATGGTAGTAGGAATTTGGGTCTGAACTTATCATCAAATGACAAGATTCAGATAGAAAATAATCAGGACAAGAGAGTGCAATACCTGCTCTTTGGAAAACAGACCAGGTTCTCCTTGGATCATCTGGATTTCCAATGTTATCTCCTACAGAGGAGAGTGTCTGTCGGGCCCATGTTGGGAGATGATTTTGTACTTCAGGTTCTAATTCAGCATCTTCTATTTGCTGCACACTGATATTAGAAATCATAGGATCCAAATCAGGGTCATCACCCCCAATTTCATCATCCAAATATTTAGTAGAATAAGAAGGAAATTCAACAGTTTTCTCCTTCATTAGTTCCACCTCCTAAAGAGGCTCATCGAACTTGACACTAATTTCAATGATGATCTGTTTTGTTTTGATATCCAAAAGCTTGAAACCCTTTGATTCATCGGGATACCCAATAAACAAACATTCTAAGCTTTGCGGTTGCAAAGCCCTCCTTTTATCAAGTCGAATTTGGGCCCATGCAATGGACCCAAACACCCATAGGTTCGACACATCCGGCTTGTGTCCGAAGCATGCTTTGAAAGGGGTCTTCCCTTTCATAGATGAGTGTGGAACTCTGTTCTGAATTGATTCTGTAGCATGCATGGCTTCATCCCACAAATTTGCAGCCAACTTATTTGATTCCAACATACAGGTAGTCATCTCCTTGAGAGACCGATTCTTCCTCTTTGCTACATCGTTCTGCTGGGGAGTGTAGGGAATTGAATACTGGACCTGAATACCACTTTGGGAGAATATGTGCAGCAACTCATTATTGACATAATCCCCACCATTATCAGATATCAAGGTCTTGATCTTTTGGCCAGATGCATTCTCAAGCAAGGCCTTCAATTCAGTGATTTTTTCATAGACTTTAGACTTCTTTTTTATAAAGAAGACCCATGTGTACCTGGAAAAATAATCAATAAAATTCAGAACATACCTTGATCCATTCATGGATGTGATAAGCATGGGACCGTTGATATCAGAATGTATCAGTCCTAAGATGCATGTAGCCCAGCTTTCCTTCCCCCGATCGAACTTGTGCTCAAGGTGCTTTCCAATAACACAGCCCTTGCAAATTCCAGCAGTTTCCTTGATGACTGGGAGGCCTTCAACCATAGAATTCTTCTGTAATTGCTGCAAGTATTTGACGTTGAGATGGCCAAACCTCTCATGCCATAGTCTACTTACTTCATTTCCATGATTCAGCAGTGCGATGGGCTTTCCATCTGCCACAAAATGGGAAAACTCATAGGCCTTTGCATGATGGTTTGCAAGGCCTTTGGAACAAACTTCCCGGATGCAAGTTCCGTGATCTCTACATCATTCAGGCTGAAGGATACTCTCTTGGGTGCTCTCATATGTGTCATTTGATAGACACTAAGGAGGTTTGATGCCAGAGATGGTACATACAAAACATTTGAAAAATAGCCATTCTCAAGATCAACAGTACCTTGGGTGATTCCATGAAGATGGGTAACACGTTTTGGCCAAATTTAGCGATGAAAACCTGATTTTTTACTCATGTGCTAGATAGAAGCCCTCAAAACGCATATATGCCATGTGAATTTTGACTTGCAGTAAAAAAACAAATTGTAGAATATTATGTTGGCTTCATAGTGATATTTTTTTTAAAATATTCCGATGTCATTTAATGTGTGAATTTTTGCATTTAATGAACTGTGTGACCTTAAAAATTTGAAGAAGCTAATAGGTGGCTCGTGTCCACGTAGAGTAATTCAATCTTGCATTAATAATTTTAAAAAAATATATATGTGAGCATGATCTACATAAAATGCAGTGTGATGTGCATATTTTTTTGTTAATTTTTTTCGCATTATACAATTATTTATTATTTTTCGAAAGTGACCACATTCGATTTCAGCATCATTTTAAACACATATTTGTCCACGTAAAGCTATTTTTTCTATTTTTTCAAAAATTGAAAAACCAAAGATACCCTTTTGAAGAGGACACGTCGATATGTGATGTGTGCATCTTTAAGAATTTTTTGGCTATGTATTTTTAACTCTGCAGATTTTTCTTTGAGCTGCTTCGAAGTTGCAGTGTGATTTTCTAAGTATAAGATTTAGAAGCAATTAAAAAATAAATTTCATATGAATGCCAAAATGCATGTATGATACCTCAATGGATAGAAGATTCGTTGGTGAATTTATCGGTATCAACTCCGCTCAGTTATGTGCTAGGAATGGCAGGGTGTACACCTCTGCAAGGCACAGAAAAGTTTTCATTTGTTTGAATGTGGGCTAAGTCTATTTTCTTAAGCCCTCGACCGAGGTATGAACCTCGACCAAGGTATTTAAATACCTCGGTCGAGGTCTTAACGAAACCTCAACCGAGGGTTTGTAAAGCCCTCGACCGAGGGTTTAACAAGCCCTCAGTCGAGTTTTCGTTAATACCTCGACCGAGGTATGAGCTCGGTCGAGGTCCTAGTCATGTAAACTCCTTAGGAGCAAAATCCCGGGAGTGAATTCAAACATTAATGACACTCCAACTACAAACATTAATGACACCCCAACCATCTTTCCCACCCGAATTTTTGATGAAACTCTATATAAACATAATTCATACTAAGCTAACTCTATCCTTCAAAATTGCCTAAGTTCTTTGAAAAAATGTTTGTTTTGTAATACAAATTTAGCATTGTAGATTGTTTTGCAGGTATCAATTTGGATTGTTGATCAATCACAATGGGAAGCAACCAACGTCGAACAAGAAGAAATGAAAGAAATCAAAACAAAATTGAAGAGAAAAGAGAGAAAGATAAAGAAAGGAAGAGGAGAAAAAGAACAATCTTGAGAGAAGAAGAAATTCCAATTGAGGCTATGATGGAGGAAGCAAATCCCATTGATATAGGTATAATTTCAAAGTTATGCAATTTGATTTTCATTTTCATAGTTTACAATTTGATAAATTTCAAA